>JAOTQJ010033224.1:0-52131 GCA_025642045.1 Solanum sejunctum
CCAAAGAGGACACCCTCCTTGACCCCACATCTCTTTTATTCTTAAGGACCTAAGTTAAGTAAAATGTTACATAGGTCCTAATACTTTATTAAATCGAACCAATTGAGGACGTTCGGGGTTAAAATTATGTTGCGGGTCCTAACAAATCAAATTATTTTCCAATTTGTAGCACGCAAAACGATAAGTTTAGTTCACCAATCCCTTTGGCCTAGGCGAGAGACGACATTCACTATATGGTTTAGTTCATCCCCTTAGTGTGACATTACTAATCCTTACCTATTGTTCTATTACAACCTCCCCTTGATCTAGTTTGGTTAATTAGATGAGAAACATCAATCAAATCTTGTTAATTAATCCCTTTTCCTATTCATTACTGTCTTGATCCAGTTAGTAACACTAGGCGAGTTCTAAAATTAGGCACCCTTAAAAAGCATTCAATATGAGGATAATTAATATATATATATATATGTACACCATTAAAGAATTATGAATTATTCAATTTTATCTTATTAGTTCGTCATGGATCCCATAATCCTAGTTGTGGATTTAACTCATTATGATCATTGTAAATGCAAGATTTATTAATTTGAATAACATAATTGAGCACTTACACAAGATAATTAAGCACAAGAAATCCAAACGCTTCACCAAGAATCACAAGATTGACATTTAAAGACAAAATAAAGTTTTACAAGTGTATCTCTCAAGCGCTTTATTATTCTTCAATGTTTTGTAACGTTCCCCCTAATAAATAGCCTAAAAAACCTATTTTAATGTTTAAAGTACAAAACCAAAATGGAATAGGATAACTGAGTTGACTGACCCTATAGGAGCTTCTACGGGACTATAATATTTTACAGGCCAAAGTCGGGTTTTCGTGGATTGCATCATCAAATTTGGGAAAGGCTTTTATGACATAACTCTACCGCCCGTATAATGTTTTACAGCCTGTAGAGGGTTTTGTCTAATGACTTTTCAGTAACTCTCCACTTTCTGATCCTTAGGGCAAGACACCAAGTCTATTGCTTGTATAATCTTCTACAGCTCTTCTGCATGTTCATAAACTTAACTTCAGAAAATCACCCTTACTTGAAGTTTACAAAAAACTGGATGTACAACTCATATAATTTTCTATGGATCGTAAAAGGTCTCGTGAAACCTTTGCCTCAGCAAAATCTGCACACTTAGCCCATAACTTGTGCCAACTCTGTAATCCTGCAAAACAAACATAAAAACACATCAAATCTACTAACATCGCTTTATGAAAACATAAAATTCCAAGTTTTAAGCATAAACAATATAGTATTTTGACAACACATCAACACCCTAGACGTAAAAATTCTTGCTTGTCTTCAAGCGATGGACTTAATATACATAAGCAGCACAGTGACACATAGACCTTAGTCTAATGGCATATATCACATACAACTTAAGTACAAATACCCACACCACTTTAAAAACACATCAGATAGCTATCAAGCAAATCAATATAGTTCAATGCATGTGACAGTCCAACTATGACAAGCAAGACAATTATCAACAAGCAACAATCACTAAGTTAGTCCAATGTTAACAGTGCAATACAAGTGCCCTCCCGGAAGGAAGTCTCATATCTCTCTAATGATGGTATTTTCAAATGTAATACTTAGGACTATGAAAAATCGCTCACTCTCACAAAACACATTCACATAGCATGCTCAATACCAGATGCTAGCCCCTATACTCATGACTATGACCTTTGACTACTTGGATTAGGATCACTTTAGGGCTTTACTAGCTTGTAATGTAGGCTCGATGGGCATTGTTATAATGTTTTAAGAACATAGTGACTAAAGTCCCTCATTGACACTATGTTTTTTAACATTTTTTCCCTGCAAACACTATTATTTTCCACCTAATTCTCCCTTTCTCCTATTTCAAGCTTTTCTGGGTGCTTTATCTTTATTTTTTAGCTTTTTAACTTTCATTTTCACAACATTTTTCTTTTTAGCTTATTGATTAGGCATCAATTATTTTTCTTGTACCCAAATGTAACAACCCAAACTAGGGCCTAGATGTGACCTCGCGAATGTTGAACCCGAAGGAACCCAAACAAGCCTTTTAGCATATCATATACACATCCTTGATCGCAGAAGCAATTAAACAAAAACAAGAAAGTGAAAAAATTGATAATGGGACTAAGGGAATTCTTTGTTAACATAAAAATATAGAGAGTCAAGCTTAAAGCATAGATAAATCACAAAATTCCAACAACACCTCTAAAATTAGAATGGAGCGAGGGCCAAGAAACTTTTTGAGCTCACCCTCATAATAATGACTATAGGTAATCCAAATATACAATATATAGTCTAAACATATGCATGAAAGAAGATATATATTGTCCCCTAAAATGAGGACTCACCAAAAGATAACTTAAACAATCTATCTAGCCACGTGGAGGAGAATCAATAGGAGTTCCGGATCCTACATAGTGATATCATATAGGTATAGAGTATACGTTAGTACATTTAAATGTACTAAGTATGTGGCATGCAATATAACAAGAGATAGGCAACTTAGTCAAAATGCATAATGATAAGAAATAGGTAACATAAAAATAATATGGCATGTATGATCAATGCTTTAAGTAAATCATGCATTGTAAATTATTCATCTTACATAGAACATAATATGTAAATTTGGAAAGACACCTCAACCAACATAAAATAAGACTAAGCAACCTACAACTTGAAATCCTGATGTCTACCCTACATTGGAAGAAAAGGAGGAAGTTACTTGCGAAAGTGAACCTCCTAATGCCTAAGTGGGTTCACTAAGCCTTATGTGATCTAGGTACTCACCTCTATTTGTTGGACTCGGGTACTCGCCTCAATCCCGGACTCGGGTACTCACCTTAAATCCTCATATTTAGGGTACTCCTCTCTTAGAAATTTGGGTACTTACCTCTAATCCTTTCACCTATGGTGGCATGTAGTTTTGGGACTTGGGTACTCGCCTCTAGTCCACTCGGTACTAAGTCTAATCCTATGGAGTATAAAAGATAATCATACTTTAATAACTTGCAATAAACATAGAGACATGGCGCAAGTAGCTATTAACATCATTGACCTCAAATGGTGAGCCTAACTTAAAACATTAGAATGGGCTATCATCAATATTACCCTTTTATTAACATCAATATCAAAGGCTCACAAGAGGTATAATCTTTGAGAAAAGGGGCTTAATCTGTCCCTACAACATCATCAACATTTTCATGATTTAAACACATCTTTAGAAAGCCCAAAATCATTATAAAGTTCCTTGACTTATAAATCAACCAATAGATCATCAAACTTTAAGAATCCTTAAAAAGGCATTTTATCAAATACTTTGCGAGTGTGCAATGCTAGAACAAAATCATGCAATTCAAGAGTGAAATCATGCAAGAAAAATCAATGTAAAACTATCCACCAATAACTTGGTAATACCCTAATGCAATATAAATCAAAACCCTTCCTTAAATCTTAATATAGATCATAGATTCATAGCTCAAAGCATGCTTAAACATTCACACTTTTATAAAACCCTAATACGGTTTATAGTCAAATCATAACAAGTAAGACCCATAAGTAAATCAACTTATTGATGTAAAAAGGGAGATTAGGAACCATGGGTTAAAGGAGCCAATGGTTGAAACCGACATACCTCAACTTTGGAAATTTCCTTGATGAAGATTTGATTGAGAAGTTGTAGCTTGAATGAAATCCTTAGATCTGAATAAGATTGGTACACTTGAATTTTTGGTGAAATATTCGTTTAAGTATTAGAGAGGATTTAGGGGAATGTCTTGAATGATATGAGGTTGAAAAATGACTAAGTATAGGTATTTTTATGCATAGGAAGGCTTAGACCCAAGACCCCATAGCCTTAGGCTGAGATTAAAATACTGGCAACAAAATTTATTAGAGTTATCATGGAGAGAACGCGAACCCTCACTGGAAAGTGAAATTTTTTTGGTAAATAAAATTTTGCTACAGTTGCTCTAAAATCGGGGTTAGACTCATTTTCCACTAAATGTTTTTCCCTGATCACAAATATAAAGTCAGATTTTTGATATCACAGATGAATATTGGGATATATGAAAATTATGATTATGGGCATTTTCGAGGCACATTTTTGGGCACTTTTTGGTGCGTTTCATTATCTCTCCCTTGAGAGTATTTGTCCCAGAATGTCAAAGAAAAGTATATAAGAAAGGTAAGCAAGATAATTTTAGCCACATAAGAATGTAATAATTCACTTAAACACCATTTCAAAAATCTCAACATAAGTGTCAAAATCACCATGAACTTGTCAATTTAAACATGAATGTATGCAAAAGACATGAGGGCTGAAACTTAAGACTAGAAATCATAGAAAAAGGACTTGATGTATTATCATAAGCTTGAATAGAATGAAAGAAGTATGGATATTGCTTCTCCATGCCTGCTCCGGCTCCCCGAGAGACACTTTTGACCTAATGATTCTTCCGAAGGCCATTGATAAACACTACATCCTTATTAATCAAATCTTGCACCCTTCTATCAAATACCTCTATCGGGACCTTCTCCTAAGCCAACTTATCCTCCTCAACACTCTATAAGGGCCCATAAACCATAATTGCAATTCTCTTTCTCTCCAAAAATTAACTCACCCTTCATGTATGGGACTTCCAAGTGAATCCAATACTCAACACAAGCACACAAAGCTTACCTTAGTATCCAATGACACCATCTACCCCTTGGGAGAAAGCCTCCACTCTACCATCCCTGACCAAGACCTGCAACTCTATCAAGTCAAAAATCAAGGCCTTGTTTAACTAGACCTCTTCAACCAAAGAATATTTGGAACCATCAAAGTCACTACACCACTCTTCTCACTTCATCCAACCTCACCTCCTTTGAAATTCACAACATCACCCACTTCTGGAAATAAACCAACACATCATCACAAAGGACCACCATAAACCTAACAAGGAAGGGATTAAAAACCCTATTCAAGAGACCTATAGACATAACCAATGCATAAGTCAAACTTAAAGACACCACACCAAATTCAAAATATCGAAAAGAACATTCAATAACTCATTGATCACCAAAGACAACTCAATAGAAATAAGTTAGCTTCAACACCCCTAACTTTAACAAGATGATAAATGCAACCCATAGAGATCAATTGTACCTTAAGACAAAAAATGGACTTACCCGTTCACAACCACCTTAAAAGCCCCCCACTCAAGGATGGGTTTATGAGGGAATTGGAATCTAACCTATGGGCCCTATAATCAATGGAGACACAACATGTAAGAAACTAATACATCCTAACTATAACATCCAAACCTACCACATCAAGCCCAATATGTCACAAGGCAAGACCTTAGACAATATGAACACGGAACAATACCTATGAACTTTCTAGCAATAATAGACTCAATAAAGGGGTAGATACTAGAGGTTCATATAATAACTCAGGAAACATAAGAAGCCCACTAGTAACCAAAAAGGAATAATGAAAGGAATAGTGGAACTCGGATCCATCAAAATCAAAACCTTCAACTTACCTGTGAAGTACCATGCCAAGCCTAGTAACTCCTAGAGTGGTATGGTTGAGAACATCGATGACCATCCTTATGGTTCTTTGGGGCCCACGAACAATGTCTCATCTTATGATCCATTCCACCACATCCAAAACATACACCCGAACTGGCTGACAATCTCTCAGGTTGTACCTTCTATGCTTGTTGCATGTAGGAGGAGCTTGTCCACCAATGCCTTCATCTTGATACATGGGGATGTCCACCTAATCCTTGGCAACCCTCTTTCTTGGAGCATCATCGGACTCCTGATCTTGGAAGCTACTATCGTACTAAGCCCTTTTGGTTCCTTACTTTTCCTTTTTCTAAGCTTCTCCCACTCAAGTTGTTGAGCATAAGTATGAGGCAGGACAAATCCATATCGCTCATCAATATAGCGGCATGATACTTGTCATTCACCAAATTGGATACACTCATCACAAACTTGTTCATCCTTGACCGCTTATCGATAACCAATTGTAGAGCCTCCTTGGTAAATTTGTTGAACATGAGGGTATACTCCCTCATACTCATGGACTCTTGCTTTAAATTTATAAATTCAATTGTTCTAGCCTCCCTTAGCTGAAGAGGGAAGAATTGGTTGAGAAATGTCGCCTTAAAATCCTCCAAGAAATAGTATCATGATTTCCCCTTTCCACTTTCCCTTGCACAAACCAAATTTGAGCCACTCCCTTTAGTTATTAGATTTCCAACTCTGCCTTCTCCTCTGAATTTACCCCCATGATAGACAACACCTTATACAGCTTATCGATGAACTCTTGGGGATTCTTATCCACCTTAGAACCGTAGAACTCTGGTGGATTCATTCTAGCAAAGTCTCTTAATCTTGAGGCTAAAGTATTTGCATGAGGAGCTTGGGCCCCTTGGTTTATTTGATTAGTTATGGCATGAGCCAACATGGTAAGAGGAGCTCAAAATTCTTCATGAGCCACTCCTCCATCTTAAGGAGGTTGTAGAGCCGGAGGAGCCAGTTGCTCCTCGGGTGTATAGGCTCTTCTTCATATTAGAATTGGCATGATATAGAATGGCAAAGAACATTTGTTAGGGGAAAAATCTTACCTTAACTTCTATAGACGACATAGACAATAAAGAAGGAACACATTTTCTATAATGCTTCATCGCTTCCCACTCATAGTTCAGCGCGCTTCACAACCATGAGTAAGACTCAAATTGACGCGGTGTGTTGGAGGCCAAGGAATATTATCAACATAATGATCTGATGCCAAGCTTTTCATGACCCAAATTAGGGCCTAGATGTGATACGGTGAATGGGGAACCTGAAGGAACCCCAAACAAGCCTCTTAGCATATAATACACAATCCTTAGTCGTGAAAGCAATTAAACAACAACAAGAGAGTAAAAATAGGGATAACAGGACTAAGGGAATTCTTTGTTAACATAAATATATAGAGTGTCAAGCTTAAAGCATAGATGCATCATAGTATTCCAATAAGATATCTAAACTAAGAATAGAGTAGGGCCCAAGACACTTTCCGAGCTCACCCTCAAAATAATGACAATAGGTATCCAATTATACAAGATGTAATATAAATATAAGCATGAAAGAAGATAGATATTGTCTCTGGACATGAAGACTTACCAAAAGCTAACTTGAACAATCTGTCTATCCACGTGGAAGAGAATCAATAGGAGCTCCAAATCCTATGTGGTGATATCATGTAGGCATAGTGTATGTGTTAGTACATTTGAATGTACTAAGTATGTAGGAAGCAATGCAACAAGAGATAGGCAACATAGTCAAAATGCATAATTATAAGCAATAGATAACATAATAATAATATGACATGGATGATCAATGCTTAAGTAAATCATGCCTTGCAAATCATTCATCTTACATAGAACATAATATATAAGTGTGGGAAGATACCTCAACCGACATAAAATATGACCAAGCGAGCTACAACTTGGAATCCTGATGTCTACCCTACACCGGAAGAAATTAGGGAAGTTGCTTTCCAAGGTGAACCTCCTAATGCCTAAGAGGATCCACTAAGCCTTATGTGAATTTAGTACTTGCCTTTTGATATTGGACTCGGGTACTCGCCTCAAGACTGGACTCGGATACTCGCCTCAAGCCCTCATATTTAAGGCACTCCTCTTAGAGTTTTAGGTACTTGCCTCTAATCCCTTCACCTATGGTTGCACGTAGTTTTGGGACTTGGATACTCGCCTCTAGTCCATGTGGTGCTAAGTCTAATCCCATGAAATATAAAAGATAATCATACTTTAATAACTTGCGATAAATATACAGACATGGCATGCATAGCTATTAACATCATTGACCTCAAATGGTAAGCCTAACTTCAAACATAAGAATGGGTCATCATCAACATTACCCTTTTATTAACATCAACATCAAAGGCTCACAACAGTTATAATCTTTTGTAAAAGGAGTGTAATCCCGCTTTACATCATCATCAATATTTTTATGACTTAAACAATCTTTAGAATTCCCAAAATCATCATGAAGTTCCTTGACTCATAAATCAACCAATAGATCATCAAAACTTTCAGAATCCTTAAAAAGGCATTTTAGTAAACACTTGGCAGGTGTGCAATGCTAGTAAAAAATCATGCAATTCAAGAGTGAAATCATGCAATAAAAATCAATGTAAAACCACCCACAAATACTTGGTAGTACCCTTATGCAATATACATCAAAAGTCTTCCTCAAATATCAAGATATATTATAGATTCATAGCTCAAAACATGATTAAATGGTCATACTTTTATGAAACACCAACATAATTCATAGTCAAATTCATAATAAGACCCATAAGTAAATCAAGTTAGAAATATGCAATTTATGTAAAAAGGGGGCTTAGGCAGCATGGATGGAAGGACCCAATGGTTGAAACCCATATACCACAACTTTGGAGATTTCCTTGATGAAGATTTGATTGAGAACTTGAAGCTTGAATGAAATCCTTAGATCTGGAATAAGATTAGTACACATGAATTTTGGGTGAAATATTTGTCTAAGTGTTAGAGAGGGTTTTAGGTAATGTCTTGAATGATATGAGGTTGAAAAATGAATAAGTATAGGTGCTTTTATGCAGGGAAGGTAAGCCCAAGACCCCAAGGCCTTTGGCCAAGATTTAAAAAACTAGCAACAAAATGTACTACTCCACGATGGCTCCTTGACATGGAGAGAATGCAAACCCTCACTAGAAAGCGAAAGTTTTTTGGAAAATAAAATTTGGCTATGATTGTTCTAAAATTGAGGTTAGACTCATTTCTCGCTCAATTTTGTCCTTGACCATGAATATGAAGTAGAATTTTTTATATCACGCACTGATTTTGATATATATGGAAATTATAATTATGGGCATTTATGAGGCACATTTTCGGGCACTTTTTGGGGCATTTCACCAACACACATTTTAATCTCCATTTCCTTGTAACACTAGCTTTTATCCCTCATTTCGTGTTTTCCCTTACACCAGCCACCCTCAACTTAGCTCTTGGCCTGAGTCAAGGTTCACAATATCTAACCTAGGGACCAGGACCACTTTTGGTAAGCACTCTCAACTTAAACGTTTTGCAGTGCACAATGTTCAAGGAAGGATCATGACCAATTTCAGGATTTTGCATCTAATAAGGCTAGGCAACATAGGTTTTTACAAAGAAAGGGTACATGTGAGGCTTAAACATTAGGATCAAGTGGTATTTTCACATATTTCGTTGGTTATTTAGTCTAAGTGTACTATTATGAACAACGACCTTAGATCCTCTCCAAACCAACTAACCTATAGTCTAAGTCATAGTAGCAGGGCAATTTCTGAATTGTAATATAGTATATGAATTTAGCAAAGGAAGCTCACGCTTATATGGCACTGATTATACTATCAATAAAGACTCTCAAATAATGCTTTTCATCTCAATTTTCTCTTTACTTATCATAACAAGCACCATCATCAATCAGACATCTATGGTTGCTATCTAGACTAACTAACAAAATTTTGGTGCATATCATTTTTCACTCAAAAGCCCAAAAAGAAACATATGCCATATATATTAGTACTATATGCTACATAAATTTTTGTGGGTATCAGTTTTCATTCAAAAGCACAAAAACACACATATACCATAGATATTAGTACTATATGCTACAAAAATTGCCTGCACATCCTAAATATGCTAGTTTAATAGAAATTAAGTATCCATGTGAAAAAGAACACAGGCAAGAAAACTCCTAGAATAAAAAGATTGTGATAGTTATAAGCCAAGGTTACTTAGATTTCATTGAGTCCTATAAGTACCGACACCCTATCTAAAAAGAGGTACATTTTTCTCAATGCACACAAAAGAAATGCAAAATAAAGCACAGGGGTGAAAAAAAATACCTAGATGCCTAAGTGTCGGTCCTTACCTTAGGTTGA
This sequence comes from Solanum sejunctum, assembly GCA_025642045.1. Classification (NCBI taxonomy): domain Eukaryota; kingdom Viridiplantae; phylum Streptophyta; class Magnoliopsida; order Solanales; family Solanaceae; genus Solanum; species Solanum sejunctum. Next base: position 10,015 of record JAOTQJ010033224.1, read on the forward strand.
CTCCCAAGCACCACCTGATTCATTGTTGTGGCATGACATAGACAACTTGGCTACTCAGACCTCACCAAGTATCTATACTTCCAATATTTTTATTTCCTCCGCATTGCTAAGGTACGACTTGACTCTTTCGCCATTCACTTTAAATGTCCTACAATTTCCTTTCTGCAACTCTATGGCCCCATGGGTGAAGACATGTGATATCCTAAAGGTCCCAACCAAATAGACTTGAGTTTCTTAGAGAACAACTTTAGCCTGGAGTTGTATAGTAATGCTAAGTCCCCAAGTGTGAGTTGATGATTTTTATATGATGATCATGTTGCAGTTTTATTCTTTGTTTGTATAGGGCTGAGTTCTCATATAGCCTTAAATGAAACTTATCAAGCTCATTGAGTTGGCTCAGCCAAGAGTTTGTCGCACCATTCTATTCTAGATTCAACTTTTTCAGCGCCCACATCACCTTATGCTTAAGCTACACTACAAAAGACAAGTTTTCCCAAAGATAAGTTGGTACGGAGACATGCTTATAAGAGTCTTAAATGCTGTCCGATATGCCTATTATGCGTCATCAAGCTTCTACATCTCGATTTGCATTCACAATCTTGGATAGAATCTATTTAGTTTCTCTATTGGACAACTCCACTTGCCCGCTTATCTAAGGATTTACGGTGTTTCCACCCGATGCTTTCCCCATATTTTTAGTTAGGGCCTTGAATAATCTATTGCAGAACTGAGAGGCTTCATCACTAATGATCACCCGAGGGGTGCCGAACCTTGAGAAGATGTTTCTTTTCAAAAATGTTGTAAAGTTTTTGCCTTCATTGTTAGGGAGTGCAACTGCCTCTACCCAATGATACATATTCCACAACAAACCAAGAATATTTGTTTCCATGCAAACTAACAAATGGACCCAAGAACTATATTCCCTATACATTGAATAATTCAATCACCATAATGGGATTTAGAGGGATCTCTTGATTATGTGAAGCACCACCTTCTCTCTGCATCTATCACATGCTTTGGCATAGTCGTGAGCATCATAGTAGATGGTTGGCCAATAGTAGACACACTGCATGATCTTATGTGTTGTCTGGGCTCCACTATAATGCCCACCTACTAGTGATGAGTGACATGCCTCTAAGGTGCTAAACATCTCAACCTTAAGAACATAACGACGAATAATCTCATTTGCACAAACACAAAACAAATATGAATCATCCTGAAAGTATTTTCTCACATCAGACATGAACTTGCGCCACTGGTGAGTATTCAAGTCTGGCGGCACAATATCACTAACCAAATAGTTTGCATAGTCTTCAAACATGGTATCAAATCATGGGATGCTACCAATACTTTCTAATCTAGTAATGAATCGTCAATCTTCAATCTATTGACTAACTTTGCCATGGCCCCATCTTTTAATTTGGAGAGATGGTCTGCAACTTGATTTTTTTATCCCCTTTCTGTCAATAACATCAAAGTTGAACTCTTGAAGAAGAATTATCCATCAAATCAATCTTGATTTTTCATCCTTATTCACCATCAATCACCACCATATAGAGTAGTTTATGTGCACTATGAATTTGGTTCTGAACAGCTATGACCTAAATTTTTCAAATGCAAATACCATTGCAAGTAGCTCCTGTTCAATTGTATTGTAGTTCTTCTTGCTGCATTTATGGATTTTCTCACGTAGTATATAGGATGTAATATCTTCTCTTGGCATTATCCTAATACTACACCAAGTGAGACCCCACTTACATCACACATGATTTCAAAAGGCTTTGACCAGGCTGGAGCTACAATGATAGGAGATGAAATCAATTTTTCCTTTAATCCTTCAAAGGCTTTTAGTGATGCATCATCCAACATTAACATAGCATTCTTCTCAAGCAGCTTGCACAATGGATATGCAATTTTAGAGAATTTCTTTATAAAGCATTACCCTCCTCCTTCTTCTTTTTGATTATTTGAGGAAAGTGAGGAGGAGGTCTAGGAATGGGCTTTAGCTTCTGTGGTACTCTACAGCATCACTCACTTCATCTTTGACATGATCATCTCTGGTATTTGTGTCCTTGACCTCAACTATCTCCTCTCAAACATCATCATTATCTACCTATATGGGAGGATAAGTGGTACTCTTACCATTATGAGTAGTAATTACCATGCACTGCCCTTCATTCTTTAGGTTTTGTATTGTGTCACTAGGCAGTGTACCTCTCTGACACTTGACCAAATTGTTGCTCAAGCTATTTTATAGTGACAGAATTTGACTCAATTTTCTAATTAATACTAGAGATATTAGATTTCATCCCCCTCAAGGTCTTATCCTATGTGTCAGCCTTCTTCAATAGAAGGTCAAACATCTCCTTAACTCTAGAACTACTAGCTCTAGTATAACGATTGTGTGGTAGAACATATGGACCATTTCCATAGCCATCTCTGTGACCCTACTCTGTATCTCTATGTAAGCCCCTATTCCTTTCATAGTAACCTCTATGGTTATCTCTGAACATACCATCTCTATTATAATTTCAATCTTGGTTTCCTTGAACTTGTTGCCAAAAGTTACAATTTGACCCTTAGGCATTGGTCAGGAAACTCCCTTTCTGATCAGCAATAAAGCAAGTGTCCTTCTCATAGAATGGATCCACGTACATGGGTGCTCATGGAGGCTGATGAACAACTACATTAACTCATTCCTAATTCTACTTTATCATCACCTCCATACTGGTATAAATCCAAGCAAGCTCTTGTCCCTGTGCATAATTTGTCTTGACTACCTTTTCTAGTTTTTCTGCAATCCTTGCAAAGGGTTGATCAAAAAACATGCCCCTCATGATGGTATCAGCACATGCTTGCCTATTCTTGTCCAGGGAATGGTGGATGATCTCTACCAAGGCATCATCAACAAGTTTTTGGTTAGGGATACTCCTCAAAGACTTTGTGAATTATGCTTATGTAGTAATGATCGAGTCACCAGGAAGTTGCTCAAAGGTTTTGATTTGATCTTTCAACCTGAGCTTCTTCAATCACAGGAAGTACCTCTCCAAAAAGGCCTTCTATAACTCAGCCCAACCTATGATTGAACTCGACGGGAACTCAGATGGTTATAGCATTGCATTGCCTATTAGAGATAATGGGAATACGTGATGTTCAACAACATCCATAAATATATTAAAGACACTCTTACAGATAAACACAATGCTGTGTAGATGAATATGCGAATCCTCTAATGGTTGGCCAATGAACAACCTATAGATTTGTAGCATTTAAAGCAACCTATTCAAAACCAGAAACTTCATGTCATATGGTAGTGATAACACTATGGCTTCAATCATATCCATAGCCATAGGGTTCAGCCAAAATTGGTTCACTGATAAGCTTTGGCGTTTGAAGTCTTATGGCTGTGGATTAATGTCCTAAAAAGGAGGCGGGTTGTCATTATTTGCATTCTCATTCTCATTTCAGTTCAAAGCCACATTTTCCATGTTGTTAGAATTATCTTGGGTCATCCTTCTTAGTCTTCTCTGGATCTCTGTGTCAAACGGAGTCAAGGGAATGCCTCGACTTTGCGAATTGGATATACGCTACAATTGTACCCTAAAATAGAAGAAAAAGAACAAAAAATGTAAAATGATGGAAATAAGGATTAATTCCCAAACTACTAGAATTAATCAAGTGTAGTTGTATTCCCTGACAGCGGCACCAAAATATTGAGGTCACCTAAGCTACACCTCCTTTTTAAGGCTAAAGCGATCATTGTCAAGATTTATAACCTTAATTGAGATTAGAGTCAATCGCATAAGGAATAAGGTAGACTTAGAGGAATTTAAGGTAATTCGAGTTGATTAACCTACTTATTTCACTAAAAGGGGAGGGGGTTTCTAACAACTATGAAAAGTAATCCTAAACTAAGACAAGTGTTAAATTAGTATGAAGAGTAACTAGGGTATTGTGTTCCTCATGATTCCCTAACTTAGTATTATCAATAATCACACTCTTTTCTAGTGTGTAGCATGTAGAATGGTAAGTTAAGCTCACCAAATCCTTTGGATTATGCGAGAGGCAAATTTCAATATATGATTTGGTCTAACCCCATAGTATGACATTATTAACCCTTACCTATTGTTCCAATACAACCTCCTCTTGGACCAGTATGGTTGATTAGATGAGAAACATCAATTGTATCTTGTTAATTAATCTCATTTTCTATTCACTACTACCTTGATCAGTCAGTAACACTAGGTGATTTCTAATGTTGGCTAACGTTACAAGCATTCAATATGAAGATAATTAATTAATACCTACATGCACATCTTTCAAGAATTACGAACTATTTAATTTTACCCTATTAGTTCTTCATGATTTCTAGAACCCTAGTTGTAGATTTAGATATTCATGATCAGTGCAGATGCAAGATTTATGTATTTGAATAACATAATTGACTACTTAAATAAGAGAATTAAGCACAAGAAATCCAAACTCTTCACCAAGAATCACTAGATTGAGATTAAAAGACAAAATAAAGTTTTGCAAGCGTTTTCCTCAATCCCTTTACGGTTCTTCACTGTTCTGTAATGTTCCCCCCAAAATAAAACCTATTTATAATGTTTTAAATACAAAACTAAAACCAAATAGGATGACTGGGTTAGTAGACTCTACGGGAGCTTCTATGGGCCGTATAATGTTTTACGGCCTATAGTCGAGTTTTCATAGATTGCATCTTCAAATCTGGGGCTGGCTTTAATTACACCCTTTTATAGCCTGTGTGATGTTTTATGGACCATAAGGGGTTTCATCTAATGAATTTCAGCAACGCCTCACTTTCTGATCCTTAGGCCATGATACATAGTCTATGACTTGTATAATCTTTTACAACTCATCTGCATATTCATAGACTTAACTTTGTAAAATCACCCTTCAATAGAATTGTACATAAAACCATCTTTAAGGCATAGAACATTCTCCATGGTTTATAAAGGCTCTCGTGAAACCTCTGCTTCAGTAAAATCTGCACACTTTGCTCAAAAATTGTCCCAACCCTGTAATCCTGCAAAACAAACATAAAACACATCAAATCTACTAGTATCGCTTTGAAAACACAAAAAATTATAAGTTTTAAGCATCAAAATTGATATATTTTGACAGAACATCAATAGTAAAAGAGAGGCCTAAACTCATTCCTAGGTCAAAATAGGGAAAAAATTGATATTTATGCAAAAATAGACAATGTTGAAACCACTTTGCGTTGCATCCCTACTCCCTATATGTAAAAATATTTTTTCAAAAAATTCCAGATTAAAGTGAGGACGAATAGTATAGATCTCAAAATACTTATAGATGGGAATCCTCAAAAATTCAGCCATTTTTAGTCATTTTCCACTCACAAACACTCCTAAATTCCTCTAAAATCCACCCAAGGTTCCTCTTTCAAATATCTAGGCTTCAAGGTTATTCCACAACTTTCTTTAATTCTTCTTTCATTTTTGTCGAGGACTCAAGGTATGTGGGTTTCTTTGTTAATGGGTCCTTTCATCCATGGAGCCCAAAACCCTTTTCAACTATATCCTTTGATTTAAAGGCTTATTTCTGTATTGGTACCTCCTAGTTTTATTTTAATGCATAATTTATATTAGAAATGATGAATTATTGATTTGAATATGCATGAAAACCTATCAAGAGTTGATACTATGAATTGTTTATGATATTAAGCAATGCATGCTATGAAAATCTATGAAAAATTATGGATTTTTGAGATGCATTTCATGATACTCTAATTGAGGTTTTACTATGATGATAGAGGGTTATTTTTTATGTTTCCAAATAATCATGTTTTATTTTGTTCATGTCCCATACTCTTGAATTTAACGATTTTAAGCTTATATGCATAGACCCATCATGTTTTGACTAAGATTACATAATAAAGAATTTTATGCTAATGAAAGCTTTTATTACAATATATGCAAGACAAGTATGTTATGAATGATTATGGGCTACCAAGTATGTTAGCAATTCATGGAAAGCTCCGTGAATTTTAAGCAAGATCATGAAGCCCTTTTATGATATGTTACACCCTCTTGTGAAAGAAAAATGCTCAGTTGAAGGGGTCAAGAATGATAAATGAGATACTCCCATTAAGCTAATTTACTTTACAAGTTATTCATGTCATGCTTATGCTTATGTTATGTATTCTATGGGAATAGACTTAGAACCTAATAGGGTTTAGAATGGGGGACTGTCCTTAAGGGTCATTCTATAAACTTTACTTCCCATTATTATGTACCACCATAGGTTATCATCATATTCCTTAAATGGGCTTTTACTAGTGGATCTAATTATATCAAGTTACCCACAAAGATGGGTATGGTTTACCTTGACAAGTAGCCACTAGTTTTCTAATGTGGAGGCAACATCTAGATGTCATGTAATAGCTCATATAGTCTTAATGTTAGTTAAGGTCTCTTCTAATATATGTTACGTTATGTTATGGGATATTTTTTATCTCCCCCGCATGGTTTTGACTAAGGCATTGATCATTCATGAAGTGCTGAGCTTATTTCTATTGTATATGATTATTCATCTTATGTAATATGATTTATGTTATTTTGTTGCATTGCATCCCACATACTTATTACATTCAAAAACTAATGCATAATTTTTTCCTAAATGATCTAACCATATAGGTGATGTCTCCCAAGCTACACCTACTTTTTGAGCTTAACGTGGTTTTTGTAAAGATATATAACCTAACCAAGGTTAGAGTCGATCCCATAGGGAATATGGTAGACTTAGAAGAATTCAAGACAATTTGAGTTGATTAACCTGCTTATCTCTCCAACTAAGAGGTGGGGTGGGGGAGGGTTTATAACAATTATGAATAGTAATTTGAAACTCAGACAAGTGTTAAATTAGTATGAAGAGTAACTAGAGTATTGTGTTCCCTATGATTGCCTAACTCAGTATTACCAGATAATCAAACTCTTTTCTAGTGTGTAGTATGCAGAACGGAAAGTAAAGTTCATTGTCATGAGCCAAGCCTAGGGCCTAGATGTGACTGGTGAATAGGGAATCCAAAGGAACCCCAAACAAGCCTCATAGCATATCATTACACATCCTTGATCGTAAAAGCAATTAAAATAACAATGAAAAATAATCATAAGCAAGGGAATTGGACTAAGGCTAAACCTTCATATCATAACATCAAGGAAAAAGAGATTTAGGACTCATAACAAAGATACATATTATTTCCAACAACACCTCTACTACATAGATAAGAGCTAGCGCCGAGAGAAGCAATCGGGCTCACCCTCATAGTCAATACATAAACAAAACAAAGGTAGTCTTAATATATAGCAAATGTTCATAAGCAACATCCCCAAAGTGGAGTACTCATCAACAAGCTTGCAGGACAATCAAACTAGCCATGTAGAGGAGGAGGAGGATTGAGCGGTGCTCTGGTTCCTGCATGGTGACATCACATAGGCATACACCATGGGTTAGTACATTAGAATACAATAAGTATGTAGGATGCTATAAAACAAGAGATAGAAAACGTAGGAAAAATGCACAATCATAGGAAATGAATAACATACTAACAATATGACATGTATGAATGATACTTGGAGAAAACATGCTTATATAGAACATAACATATGTGTAAGAACTGACCATTAAAATATTGGTGGATTGTCACACCCTACCACCCTTGTTGATTGAGGTACAAACTCCATCAATAGGTTGGTGGATCATCACACCCTACCACCCGTGGTGCCGGAGTTCAAACCCCCTGATAGGTTAGTGGATCCTCGCACCCAACCACCCATGGTGCCGGAGTACAAACCCCTTGATATGTTGATGGATACAAACCCCGAACAAGGTTAATGGATAGTTAAACCCTACCACCTATGGTGCCGGAGTACAAACCCCCCAGTAGGTTATCAAGGTATGAACACCTTGACAAGGTTACCCGGTGGCAACCCTCGAGTAGGGCATAGTCAAATTCCAACACTATATAGAGAATACCATATATATACATTCACTTCATCATCATATATTCATTCAACTCACAAAACATACAGTGGACCTTCAATTCCTCAAAAAACTATAACCAGACATTTTATCAAACACTTAGAGGGTGTGTAGTGCTAGTGTAAAATTATGCAATTCAAGAATGGAATCTTGCTAGAAAATTCAATGTAAAATCATCAATAGATACTTTGGTAACACCCTCAAGCAATATACATCAAAAACCTTCACCAAATCTTACAACTGACCTTGGTTTCACAACTCAAAACATAGCAAAATAGTCACATTTCATAAACCCCAACATAGTGTGTAGTGATTTTCATAATAAACAAGACCCATTAGTGAATCATCTTTAAATCATGAAAATTAGGGCAAAAGGAGGCTTGGGCGTCATGGGTAAAAGGAACCCGAGAAAGAAAGTCACATAACTTAGTTTTGGAGATCAACTTGATGAAGATTTGAGATGGAGATTTGAAGCTTTAGTACAATCCTTAAGAATCCGGAAATGGTTTTGAGACTTGAGTTTGGGAGCAAAAATTTGGATAACTGTTTGAATGAGTATTGGAGAATGTTTAGAATGATATGAGGGTGAGAAATGACTAAGTATAGATATGTTCACATTTGGGAACACTTAGTCCCAAGACTAAGTCTTGGACCGAAGATAAAACTGGACCAAAAACACACTAGTGCGTGCCCTTGGCGCATCATACCAGGGGCGCGAAAAGCTCACGGGAAATTGCATTTTGAAAATTTTGAATTTTGATACGGTTGCTCTAAAATCGAGGTTAGACCCATTCCCCACTCAATTTGACCCCTGAATAAGAATGTGAAGTCAAATTTTTTATATCACGCACGAATTTTGAGATATATGGAAATTATGATTCCAAACACTTTTGAGGCAGATTTTCAAGCACTTTTTGGGATCGTTACAATATCTCCCCCTTGGGAAAATTCGTCTCCGAATGTCAAAGAGACATATATGAGAGACACAAATATGACAATTTCATCCCACATAGAAATGCAATAATGCACTTAAACATCACTTCAAAAATCTCATCATAAGTGTAGAATCATCATTAGCTTGTCTATTAAAACATGAACATATGCAATAACATGAGGCATGAACTTAAGACTTGAGATCATATACAGGACTTAATCAATACCTTAGACTCTAGTGGAGTGGAAAAGTAAGGATATCACTTTTGCATATCCTCTTTGGCCTCCCAAGTATCACTTTCCACTTGTTGATTTCTCAAATGGACCTTAATGGAAGCCACCTTTTTTATTTCTCAACCTCTTTACTTGCCTATCCAAAATCTGAAATGAAACCTCTTCGTATGTCAAATTATCTTCAACCACACGAAAAACATCAAGAGGCATAATAGCATTTGGATCACCCACACACTTCCTCATCATAGACACATGAAACAACGGATGAACCAAATTCATTACTCTAGGCAATTCCAACTCATAAACTAGCTTGCCAACCCTTCTTATCACCCTATAAGGACCCACATATCTCGGGCCTAACTTGCCTTTCTTACCAAAATAGACCATAACCTTCATGGGTGACACCTTCAAATAGACCAAATCATCAACCTTTGAATTCAAGCTCCCTTCTCCCCACATCGACATAAGACTTTTGATGACTTTGAGCCACCTTCAACCTTTCTCTAATCATCCTAACCTTCTCAAGAGCCTCAATAAAAAGATATGGTCCCAACAAGGCCACCTCACCAACCTCAAACCATCCCACTGGTGAACTACAATATCTACCATATAGAGTCTCAAAAGGAGCCATGCCGATGGTAGAATGATAGCTATTGGTGTAGGCAAACTCAATCAACAGATGATAATCATCCCAACTACCTTTAAGCTCCAATATATGCTCTAAGCATATCCTCAAGGGTTTGGATGGTCTTTTTGGCTTAGCCATTTGTTTGAGGGTGGAAGGTCGTAGAAAGCTTAACTCCAGTATCAAGACCCCTTGGGAAGTACCTTCATAACTGTGAGGTAATTGAGCACCACGATCCGATATGATAGACAAAGGAATCCCATGCAACCTCACCAAGTCATGGATGTATAATATTGCATATCCCTATATGAGGTTTTAACTAGTAGGAATGATCCAATTTTGTCATCCTATCAATCACAGTCCAAATTGAATCAAAACCTTTTCTAGTCTTGGGCAACCAAACTACAAAATCAATATTAATCACCTCTCATTTCCAAGTAGGAATCTTTATGTCTTGGATTAGGCCACCCGGCCTTTGATGCTCGGCTTTTACTTGTTGACAACTATGATAGACGAAAACAAATTTGGCAATGTCCTTTTTCATGCCTCCCCACCAATACACCTCTCTTAAATCTCTATAGATTATGGTGGGACAAGGGTAGATAGAATAAGAAGAGATGTGGGCCTTATCAATTATCCTTTCTATCAAGCCATCAACACATGGTACACATGACCTACTTTCATACCTAAGGGCACCATCTCCCCCTTGGGAGAAAACCTCCACCTTGCCCTCTTTCACCAAGGCCTTCAACTCTAACAAGAAGGGAACAAGATCTTGTTTTGCCATCATCTCATCAACTAAAGAAGACCTAGAACCATCCACAACAACAATATCACCACTACTAACCTTCTCCAATCTAACCCCCAATCTCACCAACCGATACACTTCCCTAGCCGTCTCTCTCTCACCACCATCAACATGAGCTAGGCTACCCATGGACACCCTACTCAAGGCATCTTCCACCACATTTGCCTTACTCGGATGATAATGCACACTCATATCATAATCTTTAAAAAGTTCTAGCCACCTTCTTTGCCTCAAATTAAGGTCTTTTTGAGTGGAGACATATTGGAGGCTCTTGTGATTAGTGAACACATCAACATGCATCCCAAAAACATAACGTCACCAAATTTTCAAAGCAAATACTATAGTGGCCAATGCAAGATCATGAGTATCGTAGTTCTTTTCATGCACTTTGAGTTGCCTAGAAGCATAGGCTATCACCTTACCATTTTACATTAGAACACAACCCAAACAAACTCTAGAAGCATCATAATACACCACAAATCCCTCAAATCCATCCAGTAATGACAATATAGGAGAAGACACAAACTTGTCTTTCAAGGTTTGGAAGCTCCTCTAACATTCATCCATCCACACAAATGTAGCCTTCTTTTGGGTCAATTTTGTCATAGTGGAAAGAATAGAAGAGAACCCATTCACAAACCTCCGATAGTAGCCCGCTAAGCCCAAAAAACTCCTAATGTCTGATGGGGTCAACAGTCTAGGCCAATTTCTAATCACATTAATCTTCTTAGGATCCACCTTAATACCATCCCCTGACATCACGTTTCCTAGGAAGGCAACCTCCTTCAACCAAAATTCACAATTTTCATATTTAGCATATAATTTCTCCTCCCTTAATCTTTGTAACACAATCCCTAAATGAACCCTATGCTTCTCCTCAGCACGAGAATAGATCAAAATATCATAAATGAAGACCACAACAAAGGAATCAAGATAGGGTTTAAAGACCCTATTCATTAGGTCTATAAAGATTATCGGTGCATTGGTTAACCCAAAAGACATCACAACAAACTCATAATGCCCATATCTAGTCTAGAAGGTCGTCTTGGGAATATCACACTTCCTCACCTTCACTTGATGATAATCTGATTGAAGATCAATCTTAGAAAAATGGGTAGCCCCTTTCAGTTGTCAAATAAATCATCAATCCTTGGAAGAGGGTACCTATACTTGATGGTGACAATACTGATTTGTCTGTAGTCAATACACATCTGAAGGGATCCATCTTTCTTTTTCACAGATGACACCAGTGCACCACAAGGCAATTGGCTAGGCCTAATAAACCCCTTCTCTAATAAGTCCCTCAATTGCTCCTTCAACTCCTTCAAAGCCATTGGGGACATATGGTAAGGGGAATAGAAATGGGTTGAGTATCGTGGAGGAGGTCTATGCCAAAGTGTATTTCCCTTTAGGGAGAAACACCAGGAAGGTCATTTGGGAAGACATCAAGAAACTCATTTACAACCGGAACCGACTCTATAGGAAGGACTTTAGACTTCACATCCCTAACCCTCACAAGATTGTAAAGACACCCCTTAGAGATCAACTTACCAGCTTTAATGAAAGAGATGAATCTATCATTGATCAACACATCTTGACTCTCCCACTCAAGGGAAGGTTCATTTGGAAATTGGAATTTGACCCTACGGGTTCTACAATCAATAGAAGCATAGAATGCCTGCAACTAATCCATCCCAAGAATAATATTAAAATCAACCATGTCTAACTCAACAAGATCACAAGGCAATATTTTATGCCAAATGCAAATAGGACAACTTCTATAAACTTTTCTAGTAACAATAGATGAACCAATAGGAGTAGACATCTTATATGACTCATGCAACAACTCAAGGTCAACATGGAACTTTTTTGGCAACAAAGGGGGTAACAAAAGAAAGAATTGCAACTGGATCAATCAATGCATACACATCAAACTCAAAGATTTTCAACATACTGGTAAAGACATTGGGGACCTGATCCACCCCTTGCCTCCCATGCAAAGCATAAAACTGATTGTGCCTTGGGGCATTATCTTGTTACCCAACTCTCCCCAAAGGAACCCCATTAGCACCTTGTGGACAAACCTCTTTGCCGTTGATGCGATTTTGAGGGCAATCCACCTTTTTGTGATCCACTTCCCTACAACCAAAGCATGCATTAGTATCTCTCAAGCATGGGCCCTTATGAACCTTACCACACCCAGGACACACTTTATTGGGAATCACAATACAAATACCTTGGGTCCTTGGGAAATTATTGGCAAATCCCCTATTAGAAGCATGAGAGGACCTTTGGCGTTGCTGAATTGGGCTATCTTTTTGGAATTTAACCTAGAAACGGGCCCTGTAAGCCTTATGACCCCTCCTCTTCCTCAATTTTCCTCCTTCTATTTGCTCGACATAAGTCATCAAACGTAACAAGTCTATTTCACTAATCAACATGGCAGACCAGCATTTCTCACTAACCAATTTGGACATACCCTTCATAAATTTGTTCATCCTAGCTCTTGAGTCGGCCACCAAATAGCATACTTCGAAAGTTGGTTGAACTTGAGGGCATACTCCCTCACACTCATGGACCCTTGTCTGAAATTCATAAATTCCACTAACTTAGCTTCCCTTACTTCAATGGGGAATAACCGACTAAGGAAGGCCACCTTGAACTCCTCCCAAAGCACCACATAGATGACTCCCTTTTCCTTTTTCCATTAGTTGTACCATATTTGCGCTACCCCTTTGAGTTGGTAAGTTGCCAACTCCATCTTATCCTCCAGTCTCACACCCATAATAGACAAAATCTTATAAACCTTATCAATGAATTCTTAAAGGTCCTCACTAACCTTTGACCCATGAAATTTTGAGGGATTCATTCTCGTAAAGGCTCTCACACGAGAGGCCAATATAGGAGCATGAGGGGCTTAATCCCCTTGATTGGTTTGATTAGCCACCACTAGTGCAAGCAAGGTAAGAGCATCCCTAAGCTCTCCATTATTCGATTGCTCCTTGGGTGTGCGGGCTCATCTTCCTCTCGTGTTAGCTATGATCTAGCAAAGAAAAGAACACTCATTAAGGGAGGAAAGCTTACTTCAACTCTATTGGATGACGTAGAATATAAAGAATGGAAACAATTCCTTAAACTTCTCATAGCCTCATACTCATAGTTGTGGTGCACAACACAACCATGAATAGGACTTTAATCAATGCGGTGTATTAGACTCCGAAGATCTAACAACCTATTACTCTAATACCATCTTTGTTATGATCCAAGCCTAGGGTCTAGATATGATCGGCGAATGATAAACTCGAAGGAACCCCAAACAAGCCTCATAACATATCATTATACATCCTTGGTTGCGAAAGCAATTAAAATGACAATGATATATAAGCATAAGCTAGGGAATTGGGACTAAGGATAAACCTTCATATCATAAGATCAAGAAACAATAGAGTGAAGACTCATTACATAGATACTTATTATGTCCAACAACACCGCTACTACATAGATAAGAGCAGGGGCCAATAAAAGCAACCAGGCTCACCTTAATAGTCAATACATAACCAAAAGAAAGGTAGTCTTAATGCATAACAAGAGTTCATAAACAACATCCTCAAAGTCGAGGACTCACCAATAAGCTTGTAGGACAATCGAACTAGCTGTGTGGAGTAAGAGGATGATCAACTGGTACTCTAGTTCCTACATGGTGATATTATGTAGGCATAGAGTTTGCATTAGTAGGTTTGACTGTACTAAGTATGTAGGATTCTATACAACAAGACATAGGCAACATAGGCAAAATGCATTATCATAGGCAATAAATTGCAATCTAACAATATGAAATGTATGAATGATACTTGGAGCAAAACATGTTTGTGTAAAATATAACATATGTGTAAGAAGAGAACATTAAGCTATTGGTTGATCGTCACACCTTACCACCCTTGTTCATTGAGGTACAAATATCATCAATAAGTTGGTGGATCATTTCACCCTACCACCTGCGGTGCCTGAGTTCAAACTCCCCAATAGGTTGGTGGATGGTTGTACCCTTCTACCTGTGGTGTCGAAGTACAAACCCCCGATAGGTTGGTGGATCATCGCACCTTACCACCGTTAGTGCCAGAGTATAAATCCCTTAATAGGTTGATGGGTACAGTCCCCTAACAAGGTTTATGGATAGTCGCACCCTACCACTCATGGTGCCAGAGTACAAACCCCTTGATAGGTTATCAAGTTACGAACCCTATGATAAGGTTACCTGGTGCATAGCCTCCGAGTAGGGCATTATGACATTCCAATTCTATATAGAGAATACCATATACATACATTCACTTTATCATCATTTCATCATCATATAGCCATTTAACTCATATGACATACATTCGACCTTCAATTCCTTAAGAAATCATAACCAAATATTTTATCAAACATTTAGAGGGTGTGTAGTGCTAGTGTCAAATCATGTAATTCAAGAGTGGAATCATACTAGAAAATTCAATGTAAAATTATAAATAGATACTTTGTAACACCCTCAAGTAATATACATCAAAACCCTTCACCAAATCTTATAATACATCTCAAAACATAAGCCCTAACAAATCTTATAATACACAACTCAAAACATAGCAAAATAGTCACAATTTTATAAGCCCCAACATAATGTGTAGTGATTTTCATAATAAACAAGACCCATGAGTCAATCATCTTTAAATCATGCAAATTAGGGTAAAATGAGGCTTAGGTATCATGGCTAAGTGTTTGAATGAGTATTGGGAAATGTTTAGAATGATATGAGGGTGAAAAATGGCTAAGTATAGATTTTTTCACGTTTGAGAAAACCTAGGCCCAAAACTTAAAAGTCTTGGACCAAAGTCAAAATTAGACCAAAAACAACACTAGTGCGGGCCCTTGGCACGTCCTGCCAGGGGCACAAAAAGCTCATTGGAAATTGCATTTTGGAAATTTCAAATTTTGATACAGTTGCTCTAAAATTGGTATTAGATCCATATCCCACTCAATTTGACCCCCTGAACAAGAATATGGAGTCAAATTTTTTATATCACGCACGAATTTTGAGATATATTTCAATTACGATTCCAAGCATATTTATTTGGTCTATCCTTGCAGTATGAAATTACTAGCCCTTACCTATTGTGCCAATACAACCTCCTATTGGCCTAGTTCAGTTGAGTAGATAAGAAACATCAATCAAATCTTATTAATTAATATATTTTTCCATTCATTACTATCTTTATCCAGTCAATAACACTAGGTGAGTTCTAATGTTAGCCACCATTAAAAATCATTTAAAGCTAAGAGAATTAATTAATACATGAATGCACTTTGTTCAAGAATTATGAATTATCCAATTTTACATTGTTATTTCTTCATGGTTCCCACAACCCTAATTGTGGATTTAGCTACTCATGATCGGTGTAGATGCAAGACTTATAAATTTGAATAACATAATTGAGCACTTACCCAAGAAAATTAAGCATAAGGAATCCAAATCTTCAGCAAGAATCACATGATTGAAATTAGAAGACAAAACAAAGTTTTCAAGTGTTTCTCTCAAGCTCTCTATTGTTCTCTATTGTTCTGTAATGTTCTCTTCTTCTTTTCCCCTGTGAAAAATAATTTATGAATAGTGTTTAAAATACAAAGTCAAAATAGATTACGAGAAATGGGTTAGCAAACTCTATGAGAGCATCTTCAGGTTGTATAATGTTTTAAGGCCCGTAGTTGGGCTTTCTTGGATTGCTTCTTTCGATTTGGGGATGGCTTCTATGATACCTTTCTATGGCCCATAGGGGGTTTCATGTGATGACTTTTCAGCAACTCCCCATTTTTTGATCCTCGGGGTACGATACCAAGTATACGACTCATAAAATCTTCCATGGCTTGTTTGCATGTTCATAGACTTAACTTTAGAAAATCACCCTTCACTAGAATTGCAGATGAAACTAGCTTTATGGCCCGTAAAGGTTCTTGTGAAACCTCTGCTTCTGCAAGATCTATACATGTAGCCTAAAAATTATGCCATCTCTGTAACCCTACAAAATAAATGTAAAAACACATCCAATATACTAATAGTGCATTGAGAACATACAAAATTCTAAATTTTAAGCAACAAAAGTATTGTATTTTGATAGCACATCAACACTCTCCACTTAAAATTATTGCTTGTCCTCATGTGATGGACTCAATCTACATAAGCAGCATAATAACACACAGACCTTAGTATAATGGCATTCATCCCATCAAACTCAAGCACATACACACATACTTAAACACATCAAAACAACCCAAAAAAGTACTTTAAAAATGCACATAATCATAATTTTTATATATCTCAAAATATATGTGTGATATCAAAAATTCAATTTCATATTCTTGATCAGAGGGAAAATTAGGGAATAGGTATAACCCCAATTTTAGAGGATCTATAGCAGAAAATGATTTTTACCAAATTTTCAATTCTAGTGGCTCCTCTTGATGCCTCCGCTAGTGGACCTGTCGCGGAGGTATGTTTGCACTTTCTTAATTTTTCTGTTTCATCCTAAGGCATTAGATCATTATACCCATGACCACCTATGCATAAAGATATCTATGCTTAGTCATTTTCAACTCTATATCACTCAAGATCCTCTAAAAAAAACCTTTCCAACACTTAACCAAATATTTCATTCAAATTCAAGTATCTCAAGCATAATTACAGATCTCAAGAACTCCATTCAAGCTTCAAGTCTCCTTCAAGTCTATATCAAGAAAACCAAAGTTTGAGGTATGTGGGTTGCATCCATTGGGTCCTTTCATACATGGTGCCCAATCTCCCTTTTTATGAAAATTGTATGTTTTCAAGTTATACCTTCTATGGGTATCTCTTATTATGAATTTTGTTATAAATTATATTGAGGTTTTGTGAAATGTTGATGGTTTATGCATGTTTATCTATTCCAAGCTTATACAATGAATTAGTTTTGTCTATGGAGACTATGCATATTTTGGGCTATGATACTATGATCTATTATGAGAATTGATGATGGATTTCAAGGTATCTTACGTGAGGAATTTACTATGTGTTGGTGGGTTGATTTACATTGAGTTTTCTCATATTATTTCACTCTTGAATTACATGATTTTGAACTAGCATTACACACCCACCAAGCGTGTGATTAAATATATTGACATGGATTCTTAAGTTATTGATGATCTATTGCATGGTTTACAAGTCAAATAATGTCATAATTATTAAGATATTGTATGTACGCATTATTTATGGAAATTATCTATGGTTTTTGAAGTTGATGACCTTGTTTTGGAGTGGCATGCCCAATCACCTTGCTGAGGGAGTGACAAGCCTCAATCACTCTGTCGAGAGTAGCATGCCCATACTACCTTATTCCGGGGTATGTACCTCAATCACCTTGTTAGGGGGTGGCATGCTGTACTACCTTATTGAGGGGTATGTACCTCAATCACCTTGTCGCGGGGGTGGCATGGTTGTACTACCATGTTGAGGGGTTTGTGCCTCAATCAGCTTGGGGGTGGCATGCCTATACTACCGTATTGATGGGCAGGCACCTCATTCACCTTCTAAGGGGATGGCATTCCTTGGAGTTCAAGTGACAGTTTGCTTGGGCTATGATGACTATGGTCACTTCCGACACATGTAACCTATATTTGCAAGTTATATGATTTATAAGCATATTTTGCCTCAAACATTGATCATGCATGCCATATTGATATTATACTTATCCATTGATTATGATTATGCATTTCGAATATGTTGGCTATGTCTTATTGCATTGCATCCTGCATACTTAGTACATTTAAACTTACTAATGCATACTTTATGCCTATATGATGCTACCATGTAGGAATAGGAGTACCTCTCGATCATCCTCCACGTGGCTAGTTGTGGTATTTCGAAAGACAAGCTTTAGTGTGCATAGATTGAGTCATCACTTGAGGATAAGCAACAATTATAAGTTGAGGGTGTTGATAAGCTGTCAAAGTAGAACATATTTGATGCCTAAACAATGGATTTTATGATTTCTTAATGCGACCTTTTATGATTTTTTATATGTTTTTGTGTTGTTCTTGACGAAAAGTTAGGTTGGCGTGATTTCGAAGGAAAATTGCATATTTTGCTAAAACATAAGACATATGAGTTCACCTATGAGTCGTATCCCAAGCTACAAGTCGTAGGGTATTATCGTAGCAAAAATTAGAGAACAAAAATCATGAATCTGCTAAGTGGAGGTCAACCCTATGAGTTGTAAGTCTGACTATGACTTATTACAGGTGTACTCGTAGCAGGAAAAAAAGAGCCCAAACTTTGGGTTGGTAACTTAAGGCCTAGACTATGAGAGGATCATACGAGTCATAGCCCAAGCTACGACTCATTCAAGTTGATCATACCAATTGAGTCTAAGATGCCAAGAACCTGATATGAGACCCCGATTATGACTCATAGGTCACCTTACGAGTCTTACCTGTGAGGCATACAAGCTGCCAACTATCTTTTCTGTGTAATTTTTAGGGTTAAACTTATAACTACTATAAATACTTTAAGTGAGGTTTTATTTAAAAAAAGGGAGAACAATGAGATTCCATTTATGAGAGACATTGAATGTGCCTTTGAATATTCTCTCAAGAATATTTTAGGGCTTTAGCAAACTTCTTCATTTTTCTCTTCGAAAACCCAATTTTGAGGACAATAAATCTTGCTTTGTACTTATGTCAATCTATCAAGCTTGTGATTTGCAACTTGTTGTGCCTTCAATCTTTATTACTTTGGGTAAAACTCTCAATCATGTCTTGTATTTGCATGTTTGTTGGTTTTGCCTTAGCCATGAGTAGCTAAGCACCCACAACTTGGGATTGTGAGAATCATGGGTAGTTGATTTGAGATGACCTAGGTTTGTGCATTTATATGATTGGGGTTTTGCATGTATTGTCTATTTCTCTTCATTATGATTGTTGTTTGGTGGTGGCCAACACCAAACCCCACCTACTATCATGATCCCAACCAAGGTAGTGATGAATAGGAAAAAAGAAACAAATAATAGGATTCGATTGATGCATTCTCATTTAATTAACCAAACATGACCAAGTAGAGATTGACTGGGACAAAAGGTAACAGTTAGTTGGCATGGTATGGTTGCCGACCAAATGTCATGGTGAAATTTGATCTTCACCTTTACAATAGGGCTAGAAGAACCTAAGCTACCATCGTGCATGTGAATCTCTAACTGTAGTTATGTTATATAGGCTAATCGAGTCAACAAACCATTGGAAACACAATTCTCAAGTTATCCCTAAAATTGACTATTTTCCTTCATCGTAGTATAGTGTCTATTTATTTTTGTTCTTGAATCACAACCCCCCAATTTAGAGATTTTAGTTATAGATACTTGAAATGATTAGTAGTGAAGTCTTGCAGTCAACACTATATTCCCTCTGGATTTGACCTTAACCTTCGGTTAGGGTAATTACTAACAACGACGATTTTCTGATTGTAGCATGAACATAAGCATCAAAAAATTATTGCATTACCGGAGAATATGGCAAGGTTTTGACTTGATTTCAGTATTAGTTAGTTCAAGTGTTAATTTCTAGATTCTCCTCTATTTTATGTTTATTTTTTATTTTTGCTGTTTAAGTCTATTCACAGGTTGGCTGGCAGTATGACTGAACAAAAACCTCTACATTGTAAATGACATATTGGAAACCTTGCAGAGGCAAGCCCTGTTTTGTGGATAGGAGTCCGAAGACCCCCAAATTCACTGCAAAATTTTACTCAAACATTGAGGGGGGTTCTTGGGACAAGACATCTTGCCTGGGAGGCCATGGCTCTTCAAGCCTTCCCCATGACTCTCAAGAGTATAGATGCTGAATGGTGGTCAATTCTGTCATCAAATGTTTGTACCAGTTGGGGAGGAGGTGCAGAGAGTGTTCCTCATGAACTTTTATAAGCGGCCCAACAATCGAAAGCTACAAGATAACATCTACAATTTTAAAGGGGTTCCAGGAGAATCTTTGGTGGAAACTTGGGAAAGGTATAAGAAGTGCTTGGCAATGAACTGAAACCATTATCTGACTGACAATGAATTGATGGCTAACTTCTATATAGCACTACCCTTAGAACAATAAGGACATATTGATGCTTTATCCAAAGGGGATTATCGGGCAATTCTGAGATAACCATTAAGCAAAATTGTTGAAAACATAGATAAGTTCTTTGCAATCATGCAAGTTTATCAAACACAACAAAAGAAACTAGTTCCATCCACTAGTACATCTTAGGGAACCCCAAGCAATACTAGAAAAGAGAGTCACCTAATTGGCTCAGGTTACCGCCCCAACATTGCATCACTGATAAGCTGACAAGGATTCAGCATATGCTTGAGCAAGTCCTGAACAAGGTCAATGAGCAAGAGGATGTTGTTCGGGAGAGTTTAATGTTATCAAGGGTAACTACAAAGTGGAACAACAAACCATAGCAATACAAAATCTTGGAGACATGATGGAGCAGCTTGTTGAACAGTTGTAGGCAGTGTAGGACGAGCAAAAGAGGTGTCGAAGGAGGAGCAATAAGAGTCCTTGAGAAGTTTGAGTATCTAGGAAGGCAAAGTTGATCCACGACGTTAAACAAGGCACTTCTTGGGATGCAACCCAAGCATCTTTTGTGTTTTTTATTATTTTATAATGTTTTCATTTGTTTAACTTGTAGGATGGTGGATACTATTTTGTTATGATTATTAAGACTTAAAATTAACTACAATATTTTGCATTATTGTGTATCTTGAGTAATTGGTTGCAGGAACAAATCAGAGAATAAGGAGTAAAGAGATTATTGATTGGAGCAGCCTCTATGACTAGACCTATGAGTCGTAGTCATCATTATGACTCGTAGTCATGCCTCATAGAGAGAAATAATAACCATGGCAAGTTGATGCACATGCTATGAGCCAACCTTATGATTCGTAGAGTCTTCTACGAGTCATAAGTGGGATTCATAGTGCCCAGGTATGACATCAACCTTCTCCTAAGTATAGGGTCTACTACGAGATCGGGATCTACAAGTCGTACGATGACCTATGACTAGAGGTCATGGTCTTGTAGACTTGGCCTATAGAGTTTTAAAAGTGATTTGTTTTGGAATACTACAAGACTAATGTCTTTTGGCTCATCATTTCCCTCCCCAAAATGGTTTTTCTTCCTCTATATCCCCCCCAAACATCATTTTGCACTATTTCATTCATCCCTAAACCATTCCTCTATTAGCATATCCCAGCAAGGGAAATTCCCTAGGGTTTTGGCTTTTACTCTCCTTCTCAATACATCTTCATCTTTCATCTGCTAAGTTTTCGTGGTTAAGTTTGGCATACCCATGAGACAATATAGCATTGTTGGTATATGAATGAATATTGTATGATGTGTGTAAGCAAACACTTTTGTAAGTGATTATGGTAGTATGAAGAGTATGATTGAGAATTGCCTACTCCCCTGTAATGAACATATTCTTTGTTTCTGTCCTTGCTTGATAATGGTGAAATTTGATGTGGTGGTTGAGTGTGTTCATCTCATGATCAATGAGTAATTATCTTGTGAGACCATGCTGGGGCTGAAATTTATTGGTGTTTGGGTGTTATAATCATGTTGTTATGAAAGACTCGGGTATGAACTTGAGTAACCCTTTGTATGACTTTGTGTGTGCTATTCTATTGATGAAATTGGGTGATTTTCGAAAGTAGTTCATACTAGAAATATTTTTATCAGAAAGGACAATTTATGTTTCATTGTAGGATATCTTGTAAAGTGGAGTGATTAGATTTATTATAGGGTTAACTAAGTATTTTTTATTTCTTGTGCTTCTTGGGTACCTTTTGCCCATTGGGGGAAGGTTAGAGGCACCCTCGGTGCTCTATTTTTTGGTACGGGGACCTACTGCGAGTTGTAGGTCACCCTACAAAACATACGGGCCCTTTGTAGAAGGCAACAGTCATCTATGGTGCCATAACATTTTCCCTATGAGCCTCACCTACAACTCATAACACTTGATATGACTTGTAGAGTTGGTCTTGTGGCCCAAATCTGAATTTTCAAAATATTTCTGGAATGAGATACGAACATAGACTATGACTCATAGGATAATGCTACGAGTCATACCTATGTCTCATGCCTGATTCTAGAATGCATTTCTCTCAGATTCCTTGGTACTACTAGGCTACAATACAGCTCATAGGTCACCGTACATATCGTACCTTTACCTCATACCTACAACCCCACACCTTGTTTAGTTGTTTTTACTTGAGTAATTTTATTGTTTCTTAAGTGACTATTTTATTAGTTAAGAGTTATTGGAACAACATGTCATGGGACTTATGCTTTGGTATATGGTGATTTTTTAGAGACAATTCCACCAAGAGGCTGAAGGGGTACTGCCTTGACTTCAGGACATCGAGTGCAAAATGAAACATCGGATGATGGTCAATCCACTGAGGAGATAAATGTGCACCCTGACCTTGAAACTAGCATGCCCTTGACAAGATCACAAACAACAAGGGTTCCGATGAAAGTGGATAACCCATCCCAGTTTAAAGAAGAAGGTGACAAAGAAGGGTCAGATGATGATAATGCAATTTAAGAGCCCTGTTCGCTTGAGATATCTCAAGCTCAGCTAGAGAAGACTAGCTACGCCCTACAGCCAATCAATTTTACTTACACTATCACCTCCATTGACCCCCAAATTAGAAGGTGGTATATCCCAGGGATGAGAGAGATTTACAAAAAGGGACTGGAATCAAAAAGTCGAGGAGATTTGTGCAGAGATTTCATAAGGAGGCTAGGTTAAAAGACTCAGGGCTAAGTAGTGTACTGGGGCTAGAAGTCGAAATTGAGCATCATGTCCTAGGATGGCTGTCATAAGTGTTGGGAAAGTATGCCCCATACCTGGTCCAGGAATTCTATGCTTCCTACTATGCTACTGTACGCAGCAATCATCCGAGGTAGAAAAAGCCCATTGAACACACACTATTGAGTAAAGTACTAGTCAGAGTAAGGTTGTTGATATCTCCGAAGAAACCATTTGGAGGGTGCAGTTTGGGCCAAATTATAGAGTGCCACATTCCACTGCGGAGTATGATCATAGAATTGTAGATATAAGAAAGGCAATTAATCAGAAGGACGTTAGGCTGATAAAAGACCTCTTTAGGTGGATAGCGAGCCAAATTTGCGAGGAAGGTGTTAAGCCAGCATGGGTTACAAAACCACATTGAGTATATTTTGAAAGTCGACCTCTTATTCAGGGCAACATTTTGGTGGTTTATTATTCGCTAGCATATCAGACCCACATTCACAGATAATGTAATCACATTGTAGAGGGTTACTTTGTTGGCTAGCATTATGGTGCAAATTGACTGGGCTCGCATTATGGCAGAATAGATCCATGAGTTGGCAGTCCGTACCCAGTCGGCATTGCCATTCCCCATTTTGATTCATAGATTATACAAGGAAGCTGGGTGTGCGTCTGTCTCCACTTGGACCCTCATGTAGAGATTGTGCATATGATGGACCCCAATCTAATCAAGGCTGAGGAGAACCCAGTAACCCTACAAAGAGATATTCCACCTCTTATTCTAGAGCCATTCTCGGTAGAGCCTCAGATATATGGTTCGACTCTAGCTATCATTGGTACTACTGTTGTAGCTACAGAGCCTATACCAGCGGTTGAGATTGATTCCATGCTATCCTCAAGTACTCCAGCACCAATAGCATCTACATTTTAGGTTGATACAATTATCTTTACTATTGCTTTTTAGGCACAATTATGCAGGGTGTCTATGGCGGAGTCCAAACTACAAGCTTTAGCAGCACAAGTCAAATCTTAGGTTAGACAGACTATTTGGAACTTAGAGGAGAGGGTAAAGGCATTTGCCCATAATTTAATTACTGAAAGAGTTAGAACAGTAGATGCTCATGTAGATGCTTTCGAGGCAAGAGTCCAGCAAAGACTTGAGGGTGCTACTTTTGCTGACACAAGCACAGTGACTGAGGAGTTGACTAACATCAAGGCTGACTTATTACAGATGTTAGTAGCCCCTATTGTAGTCCTCGAGATGGCACCGACGGGTGACGATGTGTTTGACTGGATAGCTGACTGCCCACAGGCTCACGAGAAGAGGCCCCTCTAGACAGATGACCCAGATTTGAGCCATAAGAGGCCTATACTTGATGATCGAGCAGCCTCGGTAGAGAAGTTGATACCAGAGGAGGTGGTGTAGGAATCGATCCTGTTGGCAGCCATACAAAGAGATAGGGAGCCGCAACATTCACATGGAAAGGATAGCTCAAGTACAGTTGTGACCCATATTACTAAGGAGGATGTCATGACCCAAGACGCTGCTGACCAGACAGATACCGGTGCTTGACCACCATGATGTTTGACCCTTTTGACCTAGTTCTTATGTTTTCTTTATGGATACTTTGTTCGTTTGTTGGATAATCTTTTTATTATGTTGGTTTTTGGAGTTGTTTAAATATTTTTATATTGGATGTTATTTTTACCTATATTTTGGATGTTAGTTTTTGGTTTTTAATATGTGTGTGTATATATATATGTTATTGTGTTGGTTTTCATTCTTGCCTTTACTTTGAGGAAAAAATATTCTATTTTTGTCAGATGTGGGAAGTTATGGATTAAGATGAAGTTTGAATAGCCGCGAGTCCATAACTTTTCCTATTTTTTATCCCCAGATTTCTTGCATGTTTCTTTTTCCTTATGGATGTTTACTTTTCTGTTGAACCGACATATTTTAGATAGTGTTGATAGTTTGTAAATACATAGTAGTGTTATCTGTTGGCATATACATAGTCTTTAATTGCTTTTTCAATTCTGATGCAAAATTGGGTACCCCTCAAAATTTTTAAGATTGTGGTTATTGATGTATTCATGCATTTTGAGTGTCTAGCAATGTTTGTTGTGATAATGTGAAGGTAAGCTGAGGCTAGACCTATGAGTCTATACTTGATTATGGGTGCAATGCCATGTGTTTTGTGTGCTTATTTTGCTGCATTCATGCATCATGTGTGGACTCGGAACTTCCCTTATTACTCTAAAAGTAGTTTGGTGATGTAGTTGATTTAGAAAGGATCTTAGGTCTTTGTTCTTTTAGTGAACCAACTTTTAGCCTAAATGACCTACCAAATTAGTGAGTGAAACCCTTGTTCCAAATTTTTGAGCTTCTCATGTACTCATTCTTTTTTGACACCTTACTAGCTTAACCTTGTCTGATAAAATACCTTGATATTGGCCCTGGTCTATCCTAGAACATGTGAACCTTAATTGAGGCTAAAAGGTAAGTTGAGGGGAGCTACAAATTGTGGCCCTGGTTTGGGGAATAGATATTGGGTACTTCAAGTCATGCTAAAAGCCTAAGTTGAGGGTGGCCCTTATTGTGGTAAAGTAATAACAATGAGGTGGTTAGTTGGGAAATAAAGAATGAAATAAGTTGGGTGATTAAAAAGAAAATGAAAGTGCCTTGAGTTGAGATAAAGCAACAAGAAATGAGTTTTGAAATAAGGCACGGTTGGAATTAGAAAGAAAGCACTCGAGAAATATTTGAAATAGGAGAATGAGGGTGGATTTGATGAAAGCAGTTGGGTTATGAAAGCAAAAGTGTTAGTAAACATGGTTCAAGGATAGATTTTAGTTACTACTTGCCTAAAATGCCTTACCAAAGCCCCCTGAACCTATATTACAAGCCCTTAAATCCTAAAGTGATCCAAATCCACTTTGTCACCAAGCTGAAAGATGAGTATATAGACAAGCATATGGTGTTAGTCATTTTGCATGAATTTCATTTGGGAGAGTGAGAATGCTTCCTCAGTCCCTGAATTCAAAATGCTTTTTGAGTGAGTAAGAAGGACTTCTTTGTTGTGAGGGCACTTGCACTACTTGATTAGTATATGGCTACACCAGTGATTGTGGATGGTTGATGATCCTTAGCTTATCATAGTTAGGTTGCCAGATTTATCATAACATTTTTTTTTGTGCTTAGTAACTTTACAATCTGGTTTGGAAAATGATAGTTGGGTACCTAGATTAGAAGTGAATAATGTATATGTCATTGGTATAACTGCTATGTATTTCTCATTGTTCGCGTAGATTGACTCATTGCTTGAGGAAAAGCAATAATTTTAAGCTGAACATGTTGATAAGTTGTCAAAATACAACACATTTGATGCCTAAACAAAGGATTTTGCGAGTTCTTAATGCGACTTTTTATGATTTTTATGTGTTTTTATGTTGTTCTTGTAGAAAATTTAGGTTGGCCTGATTTCAAAGGAAAATTACATATTTTGTAAAGCATAGGACATACGAGTTCACCTATGAGTCATAGCCCAAGCTATGATTACGACTCGTAGGTCACCCTAAGAGTCATACCTGTGAGGCATACCAGCTGCCAGCTATCTTTTCTGTGTAATTTTTAGGTTTAAACTTGTAACTACTATAAATACTTTAAGTTAGGTTTAATTTTTTTTTAAAAAAAGGAGAAGAATGAGATTCCATTTTTGAGAGACATTGATTATGACTTT
Source organism: Solanum sejunctum (assembly GCA_025642045.1). Classification (NCBI taxonomy): domain Eukaryota; kingdom Viridiplantae; phylum Streptophyta; class Magnoliopsida; order Solanales; family Solanaceae; genus Solanum; species Solanum sejunctum. The sequence goes on from JAOTQJ010033224.1 coordinate 37,245, forward strand.
GACTATTCTCTCAAAAATAATTTAAGGTTCTAGCAAAGTTCTTCATTTTTTCTCTTGGAAAATCCAATTTTTGGGATTGTAAATCTTGCTTTGTACTTATTGTCAATCTATCAAGCTTATGGTTTGCAACTTGTGGTTCCTTCAATCATTATTGCTTTGGGTAAAATTCTCAATCATGTCTTGTATTTGCATTTTTGTTGGTTTTGCCTTAGCCATGAGTAGCTAAGCACCAACAAGTTGAGGTTGTGGGAACCATGGGTAGTTCACTTGAGATGGCCTAGGTTTGTGCATTTATATGATTGGGGTTTTGCATGTATTATCTATTTCTCGTCATTATGATTTTTATTTGGTGGTGGTCAATACCAAACACCACCTACTATCACGATCTCGACCAAAGTAGTGACGAATAGGAAAAGTGAAATAGATGACAAGATTCGATCGATGTGTTCTCATCTAATCAACTAAACCTGACCAAAGGGAGGTTGACAGGGACAATAGGTAACAGTTGGCACGCCATGGTTGATGACCAAGTGCCATGGTGAAATTCAACCTTCACCTTCACAAGAGGGTAGGAAGAACCTAAGTACCATTCTGCATGTGAATCTCTAATTGTAGTTATGTTATCTAGGTTAATTGAGTCAACGAATCATAGGAAACACAATTCCCAAGTTGTCCCTAAAATTAACTGTTTTCCTGCATTGTAGTATAGTGTCTATTTCTTTTTATTCTTGAATCACAAAACCCCCTTTTTAGAGATTTTAGTTATACATACTTAAAATGATTGGTAGTGAAGTCTTGCAGTTAACCTTGTATTCCCTGTGGATTCGACCCTAACATTCAGTTAGGATAATTACTGATAACTACTGCCTTATTATTCTAGCATGAATATCAACATCAGTGAGTCCTTAAGTCTGGGGACACTGGGTATGTTACTCTTGCTTTTGATATCTCTTATGTTGAACACTTGATACTATTAGTATGAGTCCGAAAAGTGTCTTGGCCCCCGCTCCAATCTATGTTAGAGGTGTTGTTGGAACAATTGATGTACTTATGCTTTGAGCTATGACTCTTTTATGCTTTATAAATATGAAAACTTCCCTTAGTTTTACTTCTCGTAATTATATCTTTTGTTATTGTTTATTTTGCTTCCGCAACCAAGGATGTGTGAATGATATGCTAAGAGGCTTGTTTGGGGTTCCTTTGGGTTCCTCATTCGTTGTGTCACGTCTAGACCCTAGGCTTGGGTCATGACGAACTTGGTATCAAATCACTAGGTTGTTAATTAATGGTCCTTGGAATCCAACACACTATGTCGATTAGAGTCTTGCTCATGGTTGTAAAGTGCACCACAACTACGACAGAGAGGCTATGAGGCATTTTAGGAAATGTTTCCCTTCTTCATGATCTATGTGGTACTTTAGAAGTAAGGTAAGGCTTTTTCCTCTCATGAATGTTCTTTGATATTTTAGATCATGCATATTCTAAGAGGAAGACTAAAGAGAGCCCGTTCACCTGAGAAGTAATCAGCCCCTCTCGCTCCTCAAGATGAGGGAGTGGCCCGTGATATGTTCTGAGATACTATTATGATTTTGGCTCATGCTATGAGAAACAAAACCAACCAAGGGGCCTAAGCCCCTCATGCTTCTACTCCGGCCTCTAGGGTGAGGGATTTTACTAGGATAAATCCACCAGAGTTCCATGTATCCAAGATAGATGAGGATCCCCAAGAATTCATTGATGAGGTGTACAAGGTGTTGTCCATTATGGGAATTAACTCGGAGGATAAAGTGGAGTTGGCATCTTATCAACTCAAAGGTGTGGCTCAATTATGGTACACTCTATTAAGGATGGAAAAAGGGAATTTCTCAATCAGTTCTTTCCTATTGAGCTAAGGGAGGAGAAGATGATGGAATTTATGAATCTAAATCAAGGGTCTATGAGTGTGAGAAAATATGCTCTCAACTTCAACCAACTCTCCAAGTATGCCCTACGTTAGTTGCCGAGCCGAGGTCAAGGATGAACAAATTTATGTCAGGTGCATCCAACTTGGTTAATGAGTAGTGTCATATCGCCATGCTAATAGGTGATATGGATTTGTCCCACCTCATGACATATGATGAACAACTAGAGGATGAAAATCTTAGGAAGAGAAAAAGTGGTAAGTCCAAGAAGGCTCATTTTGAAAGTGGATTACAAAATTCCAAGGCTGGCCAGTTTCCTCAAGGCGAAGTGTCTTCCAATGCTCCTAATATAAGGTTTGCTAATGATAGCCCCATATGCCAAAGGTGTGGTAAGAGCCATAATGGTTCATGTTTGAAGCATACTAATGCTTGTTGTGGTTGGGGTGAAGTAGGTCATAAGGTTATTGATTGTCCTCATGCTCAAACCAAAGATAGAGATGGTCATCCACAAGTCCAAGGTGCAAATACGGGTACAAAGGAAAGAGGAGACCAATAAGGGGATGCTTCCAGGTAAAATATATTTTATTCTCTTCAAGGGAGACAAGGGGTGAATGAGGTGCGCGATGTCGTCATCGGTATATTAAAATCTTTTTATTTTGATGTGTATGCTTTGATAGACCCAGGTTCCACTCTTTTTTTATTACTCCTTTTATTGTCAAAAAGCTCCATGTTAGTCTCGAATTGTTGTGTGAACCTTCTGAAGTGCCTACCCTCGTTGGTGAGTCCATTATTGCCAAAAGAGTATCAAAATTATCCCGTTTTCATCTTGCATAAAATCTTTCCTTTTAATTTTGTTGAATTAGAGATAATGGACTTTGATGTCATTCTTGGGATGGATTGGTTGCATGCATATTATGTTTCTGTTGATTGTAGAACCCATAGGATTAAATTCCAATTCCAAATGAACCCATCCTTGAGTGGGAAAGTTATGATGTGTTACTCAGGGGTAGATTAATTTCTTGTCTTATAGCCTCAAAGTTGATTTCTAAGGGGTATATCTAGTATGTTGTGAGGGTTAGGGATATAGAATCTCAAGTCCTTCCTATAGAGTCAGTTTTGTTGGTTAATAAGTTCCTTGATGTCTTTTTCGATGAGCTTCCCAGTGTTCCTCCTAAAAGGGAAATAAACTTTGGTATAAACCTCCTTCCCGACACTCAACCCATTTCTATTCCTCCTTACCATATGGCCCCGGCGGAGTTGAAGGAACAATTAAGAAATTTGTTGGACAAAAAGGATGGTTCTCTTAGAATGTGTATTAATTAATGGAAACTTAATAGCTTCACCATAAAGAACAAGTAACCTCTACCAATGATTGATGACCTTTTTGATCAACTTCAAGAGGCTAGTCACTTTTCTAAGATTGATCTTCGGTCCGGGTATAACCAAGTGAAAGTGAGGGAGTGTGACATTTCCAAGAAGGCTTTCCAGACTAAGTATGGGCACTTTGAGTTATGTTTATGTCCCTTGGGTTGACTAATACATCAGCTATATATATGGAGCTTATGAATAGGATCTTTAAACCCTACCTTAACTTTTTGTGGTGGTTATTATTGATGATATCTTGATTTACTCTCACAGTGAGGAAGAGCATGTGGATTACTTGAGATTGGTGTTGCAAATCTTGAGGGAGAAGAGGTTGTATGCTAAATATGAAAAATATGAGTTTTGATTGAAAGAGGTTTCTTTTCTAGGGCATGTGGTGTCGGGTAATGGCATTAAAGTAGATCCTAAGAAAATGAAGGTGATTAGAAATTGGCCTAGACCTTTGACTCCATTGAATATTAGAAGTTTCATAGGTTTGGCGGGTTATTACCATAGGTTCGTAAATGGCTTCTTTTCTATTGCTTCTAGGATGACTAAATTGACATAAAAGAAGTTGAAATTAGTATGGACCTATGAATGTAAGAAGAGTTTTCAAACTTTGAAACATAAGCTTGTCTCCACTCCTATCTTGTCTCTACCGAAAGGGTTGGAAGGATTTGTTGTGTGTTGTGATGCCTCAAGAATTTGTTTGGAGTGTGTTTTGATGCAAAATGGTGAGGTGATAGCATATACCTCTAGACAACTTAAGGTACATTAGAAGAATTATCCCACCCATGATCTTGAATTGGCGGTCGTGGTACTTGCTTTGAAAATTTGGTGTCACAAACTTGTATGGGTTTCTTGTTGATGTGTTCACCGATCATAGAAGTCTCCAATATGTGTTTACCCAAAAAGATCTTCACTTGAGATAAATAAAGTGGTTAGAGCTCCCTAAAGATTATGATATGAGTGTGCATCATCACCCCGGCAAAGCTAATATTGTGGTCGATGCTTTAAATAGGGTATCTATGAGTAGTCTAGGTCATATTGATGACGGTGGCAAGGAGGTGGCTAGAGAGGTTCATCGGTTGGCTAGATTGGGGGTTAGGTTGGATGAGGTTGACAATGGTGGCGTAATGGTTGTTGATGGGTCTAAATCTTTGTTGATTGAGGAGGTGAAGGAAAAACAAGAACTTGACCCTGCCTTGCTAGAGTTCAAGGCTTTGGTGAAAGATGGTCAAGTAGAGGTTTTCTCCCAAGAGGGAGAGGGTATCCTTAGGTACCAAGGTAGATTGTGTGTGCTAAATGTGAATGATTTGAAAGAATTGATCTTGAAAGAGGCTCATAATTCATCCTATTCCATTTACCCAGGTTCTACAAAGATGTATAGAGATTTTAGGAAAGTGTTTTGGTGGAGTGGTATGAAGAGGGACATTGCCAAGCTCCTGTTCAGATGTCACAATTGCCAACAAAAGTGAAAGCCTAACATGAAAGGCCCGGTGGCCTAACTCAAGGTATAGAGATTCCTATTTGAAAGTGGAAAAAGATCAACATGGTTTTTGTGGTTAGGTTCCATACGACCAGGAAATATTTTGATTCTATTTGGGTTGTTGTGGGTAGAATGACAAAGTTGACTAACTTTCTACCGGTCAAAACTACTTATGGTGCCAAAGATTATGCCAAGTTGTATATGCATGAGTTGGTTAGATTGAATGGGGTTTCGTTGTCTATCATTTCGGATAATGGTGCTCAAGTCACTTCTCACTTTCGTAGGTCCTTCCAAAGAGGTCTTGGTACCAAGGTTAAGCTTACATGGCCTTTCACCTTCAAATGGATCGCCAAGCCTAAAGAACACTCCAAACTCTTGAGGATATGCTTAGAGCTTGTGTTTTGAAGTTTAAGGGTAGTTAGGATGAACATCTTCCACTAATTGAATTTGCTTACAACAATAGCTACCACTCAAGCATTGGTATGACTCTTTTTAAAGCTCTTTATAGTAGGCATTGTAGATTACCTCTTGGGTGGTTTGAAGTGGGATAAATGGCTTTGCTAGGTCCAAATTTGATCATGGAAGCCTTGGAGAAGGTAAGGTTGATTAGGGAGAGGTTGAAAACAGCCTAAAGTAGACAAAAGTCCTATTCTGATGTGAGGAAAAGAGATCTTGAGTTTAAGTTTAGTGATTTGGTTTACTTGAAAGTCTCACCCATGAAGGGTGTGGTTCCATTTGGCAAGAAGGAGAAGTTAAGCCTATGGTTTATGGGTCCTTATAGAGTTTTAAGGAGGATTGGTAAGGTTGCATATGAGTTGGAGTTACCTATGGAGATGGACATGGTTCATCTGATCTTCCATGTGTCCATGTTGAGAAAGTTGTGGATGACCCAGGTGCTATAGCGCTTTTAGATGTTGTGGGTGTTGTATAAGATAATTTGACTTTTGAGGAGGTCCTAGTGCAGATTTTGGATAGGCAAGTAAAGAGGTTGAGAAACAAAGATGTGACTTCCATTAAGGTCCATTGGAGTAACCAATAAGTTGAAAGTGCCACGTGGGAAGCCAAGGCGGACATGAGAAAGTGACATTCATACCTCTTCCATTCTACTCAAGTATAAAGTAATATTTTAAGTCCTTTATATGATTTCAAGTCTTAGGTTTCAGCCTTATACCATTTTGCATGCATTCATGTTTATGTTGACAAGTTTAAGGTGATTTTGACATTTATGTTGAGATTTATAGGAGGATCTTTAAATGTGTTTGTTGCATTCATATTGGGTTGTGATCTTCATGATTACTTCTCTTATGTAAGTTCCTAAAGGAGATATATTGAGACGCCTAAAAAACGTGCTTCAAAAATGCCCAAAATGGTAATTTCCATGTATCTCAAAATCTCTGCGTGATATCAAAAATGCGACTTCATGTTTTTAATCAGGGGAAAAAATTAAGGGGAAAATAGGTATAACCTCGATTTTAGAGGACCTGTAGCGAAAAATGTTTTTTGCCAAATTTTTAGTTCCAGTAGTTGTCTGCGATGCCTCCACGAAGCGGACGTGTCGCAGAGGTGTGTTTGCACTTCCTTAATTTTTCTGTTTTGTCCTAAGGCATTGGGTCCTTGGCCTTATGACCACCTATGCATAAAAACACCTATACTTAGTCATTTTTTAACTTTATATCACTCAAAACCCTCTTTAAAACCCTCTCTAATACTTAACCAAATATTTCATTCGAATTCAAGTGTCTCAAGCATAATTCCGAACCTCCAGAACTCCCTTCAAACTTCACGTCTATATCAAGAAAACCCAAGTTTGAGGTATATGGGTTTCAACCATTAGGTCCTTCCACCCATAGTGTCAAATCTCCCTTTTTATGAAAATTGCATGTTTTCTAGTTGTATTATCTATGGGTATCTCTTATTGTGAATTTTGATTATAAATTATGTTGGAGTTTTGTGAAATATTGATGGTTTATGCATGTTTATCTCTTCCAAGCTGATACTATGAATTAGTTTTGTCTATGGACACTAAGCATGTTTTGGGCTATGAAACTATGATATATTATGAGATTTGATAATGGACTTCTAGGTATCTTACGTGAGGGTTTTACTATGTGTAGGGTGGGATGATTTAAATTTAGTTTTCTCATATTATTTCACTCTTGAATTACATGATTTTAAATTAGCATTTCACACCCGCCAAGTATTTGATAAAATATTTTGACAAGGATTCTTGAGTTATTGATGATCTATTGAATGGTTTACAAGTCAAGTGACGTTATGATGATTAAGGGATTGTATATGTGCATTGAACTTATGGAAAGTATCTATGGTATTGTAAGTTGACCACACCTTGTTGGGGGATGGCATGCCCAATCACCTTGTTAAGAGGGTGACAATACTCAATCACTTTATGCTCATAATTCATAATAAAAGATACACTCATAGGTAATACAACTTCAAAACATATAATTTTCATAACAAAGGGAGATTGGGCTCCATGGGTGGAATGAAATGGATGAAATCCACATACCTCAAACGTGGATTTTTTTGAGATGAGTTTGAAGGAAACTTAGAGCTTTAAGTGAATTCTTGAGTTCCAAAGTTAAGCTTGAAATCCTTGAATTTAGTGTGAGATATTTGGTTAAGTCTTGGAGAGTTTCTTGTGAGGGTTTTGAATGATATAAATTTGAAAAATAGCTAATTATGGGTAATTTCACGTTTAAGTGGTCATGGGGCTATAACCCCAATGCCCTTGAGCACATAAGGAAATGTAAGCAAAATTTTATACTAGTTTGCGTCTGGTCTGCGACGCGAACCTAATGCGAAGGAAATTTTTAAACTGCTCTATGCCCCTGGTGCGTCGCGGCCAGGGTGAGGATGCTCTCTGGAATCCGTAAATTAGCAAAAATTATTTTTCATTAGGATCCTCGAAAATTAGGGTTATGCCTATTTTCCACTCAATTTTGCCCCCTGATCGAGAATATGAAGTCGAATTTTTGATATCACTTATGGATTTTGAGATATATGGAGATTACGATTATGGGCATTTCGAAATATATTTTTGGGACATTTCAGTTGGAGGACCCACCAGCATAATGGGCTCTATTGGAATCATTCACTGTCTTCTCTTTGAGCGTTTCCCTTTTAATCTTTTCAGCATAACTCATAAGCCTAAAACTATCCATATCGTGAATACGCATGGCCATACGACATTCATTCACAACCAAATAAGAGATCCCAGAAATAAACTTGTGCATTCTTGCACAGGGGTTAGCCACTAGCATGGGAGCACACTTTGAGAGCTTTGTGAATTTGAGGGCATATTCCCTCATACTCATACTACCCTTCTTGAGGTTGATAAATTCTGATAGTTAGGCCTCCTTAAGCTCAAGAGGAATGAAATGGTCTAGAAAGGCAAACTTAAGCTCTTCCTAACTACTCCCATCATCACCAATCCTCTCCATCAACCATTAGGTGTACTACACTTGAGCCACATCCTTCAACTGATTGAAAGCTCGTTTAGCTTTCTCTTTTGAAGTCACGCCCATTATATTCAACACGTTAAAGAGTTCATCAATAAAGTCTTAGGCATCCTCATTAGCTTTTGACCTATAAAACTCCAGAGAATTCATTCGGCTAAAATCTCTCACTATAGCAACTAGAGTAGGAGCATGAGGAGAAGGATTGACCTGCCTAGCTTGGTTGGTCACTACTTGTGCAAGCATGAAAAAGGAAGCCCGAATTCATCCTGAGTAACTGGATCCCCCATAGGTTCTTGAGGGAATTGATCCTCATTAATAGGTAGAGGGGCTCTTCTTGAAGTTAGCTTCTGTAAGGCATCAAGGATGCCAAAGTTAGGACGTCTTAAAACATGGTCCAAAGCACGACACTAGAAATGAAGAAGTAGGGCAGTTCCTAAAATACCATCATAGCCTCTAACTCATAGGTATGGTGCACTTCACAACCATGAATAGGACTATGTTGGAGTCTGAGGATCATTTATAAGCCTAGTACTCTGATACCAAGTTTTTCATGACCCAAGTCTAAGGCTTAGGAGTGACATGGCGAATGGAAACCTAAGAGTTCCCAAACAAGTCTCATAGAGCTCTCAAACAATTTAAGCCTTTTAAAATTCAAAAACTCTCTTTTTTTAACTTTTCAATAAACTTTCAAACTAAGCCCCAAAACTGATCCAACAGGACTCAAAATGACTATTTGGTGGGATAAAATAATATTTTTTCTAAAAATACCTAAATGACCATTAGGTCATTACAACTAGCCAGATAGGTGCAAAAATAACAACAGAAAAAGAGAAACTTGAGTTTGTAGAATCAAAGCTCAATCCTTGACAAATCAGTTCGCTAGAATCTTAGGAATACTGAGAAGTGCTAATGTCAAAGAGAGCTAAACAAGAGCAAAAGTACATAGGCCAGCAACGGAGAGATCATCATCAACATACCATACCCCAGTGCCTCGAAAGGCTCCCGCTCATTGCGGGGTGAGGGGGGATCGGATGTACGCAGCCTAATCCCTATGTTTAAAAACATAAAACGGTTGTTTCCAGATGACCCATGAGGAGCGTCGAAACAGCAACGGAGAGATGAAATTCAAAAATAGGACAAAATGCTAAGAGTATTGACGTTCAAATATATTATCAAGTGATAAAATACAAAATATTATATTTTAAAAAAGAAATGAAATATGGTACTTTCTAATGTGTAATGCCTGTAGAGAGTGTGTTGAGAGGTGGTTTCAAAGTTAGAAGTGCGAGAATTATAAAGGAAAGAATAGAAAGTCAATTATAGAGTTTCACAAATAAAGAAAATATTCAGCCTTTATCAATCAAGAAAAGTATTTTCCTTAAAAGACAAATTAATCAATTAAAATTCAAAATAAAGTGAATATATTATAGTTGAATAAGTGAAATTTGTCCAAATTAAGAAAAGAAAAATAGTGATACACATGAATTTTACCATAAAGAAGAAGATATACATTAAGACAGACATGTGATAATCTGTATCAATATAGTAGGAGAAGTAAAAGCACCACCACAATAAAAATAGTATTTATAAAAATAAGAAAATTATAAAATTGTGTTTTGAAAAAAAAATAATTAAGGCTAATTGTTTTCAGATTAAGGAAAACACTTTTCAATCTATCTATATTAAAATTAATCTCTAATCTCTATTTTTAAAATCAATTAATCTGTAATCTCTATTTTTAAAATATCCAAAATTAATTAAATTCAATTACGGTTAAGTGTTTCAAATTAAGGAAATCAAAATTTTGAATCTATATATATTAAAATTAATCTCTAATCTCTATTCATAAAATATCAATTAATTAAATAGTACTATTTTAATGATGATAATTATTATTTTATTAAAAAGAAGACACAGATCATTAACTATGAATTTAAATTTTAAAATAATTCAAACAGGTTCTTACTGATAGTGATACTTATCTATGAATTTAAATTTAAAAACAAGATCTAGAATCAATGAGACATACGTAATGATTCCTAAAAATTAGGAAGATAAAAACTTAATTTAGAGTCTTTTATTTAAGGAAACTGTTTTATGACTAAATCAATCAATTTTTGAAAATTAATTTCACCTTTTTAAAAAGAAAAACTGAAGCAAAAAAAAAACTACGGAGTGTTCTTGTAGAACTTGAATTATATTTAGTGAATATTTATTACTCTTTTCAAAATATTTTATTTTTTATAAAATGATGAATGCCAACAAAAGTTGCGATAATTATGGAAAATTTATTCTCGCCTAAGCTTCAATATCAAAAGGATATGTATTCTTTTATGAAATTTCAAGGTTATGTACCATGTTCTTTGTTTGTCTTATTTATGATTAACTTTTTTTTTTTAAAAAAGTATCTATTGAATTTTCTTTAGCACATGTGATGAATGCTCATAAAAATGAGCAATCTTAATTATAAGCATTAGAGTTTTAGATATTTTAAATTTGGACGAAGTATACTATAGCACCAAATTTGAATTTTTTTTTCTTTATGTTTATAATTTAGAATGGTTTTACTTTTTTTTTCTTGCAAGATTATAGGTGTTTGAATTTGATGGATTTGTAATTTTATTTTTATAGTTTGAAATATTGTTGAAGTTATTACTGCACATATTTGAAGTGTAGCATTTGTTTGAGAATAATTATATCTTATAAAATTATTGTTCATTTCGTTGTTGATGCAATTGATATTATTAGGCAAAGTTTTAATACTATTCTTTTTCTATAAAAAAGATTATGGTGAACATTCTATATGATCACAAGGACATACGGTGAATTTTTTCCTCTTCTTGTGATATGACCAAGTTAATATTAAAACTGCATCACAAATCAGAATTTCAATTGTAATAACTTCTTTTAATACCAGTCCATTAAGAGTAAGACATCAAATAAAATAAATTTGAAAGTTCAAATCTTATTTGTTTTCAAAAATATTACTATATCGTATCTTCTATGTTTATCTATTTTTATTATTATGTTCAGTTTAATGTTTATGTTACTATGTACATTCATATTAATTGTTCGTTTTCTCTTTTATAGTCTCTTACAATATCATAACCCACTGGGAGGCACAAATAAATGAGAGCAATCAAGCGGTGTTGAATAATTTGACTAAGCAGCCAATATCTCATGCAAGAGGAGTTCCTTAAGAAATACTCTGCAATACTAAATACTATAGGTGGTAAATAAAAATTATTTTATAGGGTACCTTGTGTTTTCTCTACTATTTTTCTCTAAAAAAAATTATGTATTATACAGACAAATAAAATGATCAGAAAATTGTGAAAGAAATTGAAACTTCTCATAATGAATGTATTTTTTTATTTCTTTATTACGATTTGATTATAGATCATGTTTATCTTGAGTATATCATAGTTTAGATAGTACGTAATTTATCTCGGTTTAATATTTATCTGTATATGTACTTGAAAGGGTTTAAGAACAAAAAGAAATATATTAATATTAAGTTTAAACTAAGTTACAAGCTTGATGTAACTATGAACTTTCTTGAATAAGTTATTAAATATCTTGACTTTATTTATTTAAGAAAATATACATCTCCATACATAGTAGAAATTAAATATCTTATATTTAACATAATTAAGAAGTTACTTATATGATGTATAACTCTTATTACTTTCATTTTAAAGATTTTTTTGATATTTATTCATATATATGCACCTTTAGATCAAGATTCTTATGCCTTTTTTCATTCTACTTGCTTCGAAACATTTTTTGATTCAAGTATTAAATTTTATAATAATAATAATAATATTATAAGATTTAGTATTTATGTTATCTCTACTTGATTCGTTTTCTTCGTACTAACATGTTGGATTATTCGATGTAATTATTTATAAATTTTGTTAAATTGTGAATAAGCATTGTCGAACTTACTAATACAGGTTGATGAAAATTTGAATGCCAAAATAATATTTATATATAAATTTTGATTAAGATTTGATTAATTGGTTTTAAAAGATAAAGATTTAAAATTTAAATTTAATCTTATAATTTTGGAGATGGTTACAACCTCCTTAGTTTATGTCACTATATAGATACAACCTCCTTATTTTATCTCACTTTATAGAAATGTTAAGAGTTTTAAAAGTTTTGTCGATTAGAAAAATTGTCTTATCTTTATCCCTACCGAGCCGGAAAAAGTTGAAACAAAAGAAGAAGAGAGCAAAGGAAGTTTCATGGAAGATAGCATCCGATGCATTTCAGAATGGACTTAAGGATAAGGGTGTTAATGAAACCGTTCTGTGAATTACTTTTTAAGAGTGAATACTGTATTATTCCACAAGAAGATTCATTTAGTGTATGTTATTATATTCACATTTTTCAACAATATTGATACTTATTTTTACCAATTATTATTACTAAGAGATATTTTACTTATGATTTTAATCCCATTTTGTAAGATCTAAACTTCAATAACAAACAAGCAGTTTATGGAGAAAATTTTAAAAATTTATTTTAAATTAAAATAAAAATGCTAAATAAAGCCTTTTACGAATTAGCTACGAATTGTGAAATCTTATCAAACAAGAATGATGAGAGTTTTAAATTTATTTATAATAAAGAAACTGTTAATTAAATTTATATTTTAAAAAATAAAATAAAAAAATTTCCAGTTTCAAGTAGTGACAATCATATTTTTGTCGAATTGAGTTTGAAGATTACTGCACATATAATATCCAAAAATATTAACATAAAATTTTAAAAAATTCAAATACATTGTAGTATTTTAAATTTCAACTCAACAAATACATATAGATCATACACAGGAATTTTAAATGTAAAAATTGCAATGTGAAATTCAAATTTTATTTAAAGAGTTGTGCACTAATTCTAACCAAAGAATTATATACAATTCAAGTATAATAATAATAATAATAATGCTTATCTTCAAATATAATAATTTGTAATGTATACTATATATTGAGGAATTGCAGTATAATATTTTGCTAAACATGATGGAAAGTTTTGTTTAAGCTATCGTGGGAGTGAATAGATTATATTTATTGATAGTAAAATAAAAAATTATCAAAATAATATAGTAATTTTGATTTTCTTAAAAAATAAAACTAGCGAAATTTTGTTAAATATTAGGATATAAAAAATCAAGAATTGTGAAATTTGTCATTGTTATTGACATTATTTTTCTTTTTTTTAAAAAAAATAATCAACTATAATTTTGTAGAGTGTTTCTAGTAAAGTAGATGCAGTTCTTAAATATTTTTAAAGCTTAGGTCAGTCCATTTTTTGTACTTCACAACTAAATTTTTAGATTTTTTTTTTTAAAATAAAGGTAAAAATCAATATTGAATCTTTAAAGATTTTATCTTATCCATTATCTTTTTATACACGTACAAACCTAATTAACTAATAACAATTTATTTAGGTAACTATGTTATTTTTATACGTATGAATTTTATAAATATACTATATGGATAACACCCTAAATTATCTACATGACCTCTTCTACCAATCATTTCAAAAAAGTAATATTGTGAAACAAATCCAATTAAATTGGTCTTAAGAATTTTAAATAAATAAATAATAAAATATATTTATATATATATATATATATATATATATATATATATATATATAGTAGCGTTTTTCCCCTTAAACATAAGTGAATGTTTTTAAGCTATGACTTCCATAAGAAAAGATTTTAATCAAATAGATAAATAAGTGATTATTTGAGTCTGAACTCTGAAGACTTAACTATAATAATTTTAAATATTTAATACATAAAATAATAAAATTATTACGATAAATTAATTTTTATATTCACCATGCAATGTGCGAATATGAATACTAGTTTATCATAATTAGTGAACCACAAAACTTTTCAAATCGAATTAAAGAAACAAACTTATCAATTAGGTTTAATTAGAGGAATATATGAATCTTTAATTGAAGGCATATGATCAAGATTTCATCAAAATTGGAGCATACATTTGGAAAGAGGATATAGGAAATCACTCAGGGATGAAAGAAAATAATTTTAAAATCAAATAAGGTAGAAAACAGAATCGGTAACTTAATAAATCATGCTGCAATTTTTGTAATTCACACACTTCACTGGCACAATACAAACTTTATAAAAGAAGAGAAATAATTAAACTAAATTGTTTAGAATTCAATTGACCAAGAAATCATAAACAATTGAAGTTTACAATTTTTATTATATAAAACATCTCTTAATAGAAAATCATAATTAAAGTGTAATACCCCGTAATTGGAATGTTGAAAACAAGAAAGAAAAACACAATTTTTTAGAAAATAGCCTAGGATGAACCAGGTTCACGTAGGACCTGGGAGGGATTTTTGGTAGTGAAAATTTTGAAAAAAAAATTTAAACCAGGAGAATATGCACCATATCTGCATCTCGACCGTTGTCTAGGTTGGTTCAAATTTCATCTTGGAGAATTTCGCTTAGAAATGCACTATCTTGAGTGGACTTGGAAACACCTTTTCGTCCAATTTTAGTTTTTAAGTAAGGACATTATGGACTTTTTCCAACCTACTCAGTACTATATCATGTCATTTTGAGATATTATTCTAATCCTGTAACTACCCCCCTCCCCCCC
>JAOTQJ010033245.1:0-15802 GCA_025642045.1 Solanum sejunctum
ATATGTATGTATGTATATATGTGTATACACAACACATTAAAAATCAATATTTTAAAACTAGATATCCAAAACAAAAGTGAAAAGAACATTAAAGACAAAACATTTAAACAAATCCTAAACCAACATAACAAAAACATTATCTAACAGAAAGAACAAAGTATTCGTAGATAGAAAATAAGTCTTGGGGTCAAAAATAATCACACACTTAGTGCTCAAGCACTGGCATCCATCAGATCCTAGGGGTTCTGAGCTATGGCCTCCTGCTTTGGAGTTTAACTATAGATGCAAGTGAGCTACCTTCTCCATGGGTCATCTATGGTAGTCGGTCTCTCTATATAGCTACCATGAGTATCGACTCTTGCACCACTACCTCTGGTATCGACTCCTCCTCTATTATTGTTAGGTCATCAAGTCTAGGCCTTTTCTGGGTTATGTCTAGGCCATCCATCTCGAGAGGCCTCTTCACGTGGGCAAGCGGCCAGTCAGCTAACCAGTTAGAAACCTCATCACACGCCGGTGCCACCTCCAGGACTGCAACAGGAGCTACTAATATCTGCAATAAGTCGCCTTAAAGTTGGCGAACTCCTCTATCACTGTGCTCCAGTTAGTAGGCCGAGCACCCCCAAACCTCCTCTAGAATCTCGTATCAAATGCATCTACTTGTGCATCCACCGCTCTAACTCTATCATGTACCAAATCACTGGAATGCCTTTGCCCTCTCCTTTGAGTTCCAAACAATCTATCTAACCGATAGCTTAAACTGAGCTGCTAAAGCCTATAGCCTGAGCTTTGTTGTAGCTACCCTACACACCAGTTCCTGAAAAGCAATAGCAGAGATAAGAGATTAACCTGCATAGTGGATGATGCTGGTGTGGGAGTACTGGAAGATGGCACTAACTTAATCTCAATAACTACGAATAGGTACAGGATAGGAGGAGAAGCTGCACGTGGTAGGGCCATGGAGTTGTCATCAGCCTTTATTAGGCTAGGATCTATAGTGCGTGTGTCCTCTATGTACTGGTCCCAATGGGGGTCAACACAAATACCTACTGCACTATATAAATAGTGGATTAAAACATGGAATAGCAGTGAGGTGCTTGTCCAAATAGCAGACTCATCAATCTGCTCAGAGGTAATCGGGCCCAATCTAACTCATAACCAGCTAGGATGCTGGCTAATAACATGGCTTGCTCTAGGGTGATCACATTAACTGTGAAAGTGTTCCAAATACACAATCAGTTAATAAGCCACCAAAACTTTACATGGAAAGAGAGGTGGGCTTTCAACATCAGATCAGTATGGTTTGTGATCCATATCGTCTCAAAACCCTTCTCCCATATCTGATTGGCAATCCGCTACAACAATATGATTTTGACCTCAATGTCTTTATCGTTCGCTACTCTCCTCATTTTGGCAATATGACCATCATACTCTGCGGTGGACTGAGGCACTCTGTAGTTGGCCTAAATTGAACCTGTCAGATCGTCTGCTCTATGATGTCAACTCTCTGACTTTGGACTAACACTACTCGTAATATAGGTTGCTCAATCAACCTCATGTTCTATCGCAGGACTCGGTAAAGTGTAGCAATCTAGGATGCATAAAACTCACGGACTAAGTAAGCAGCATACCTGCATAACTGCAGTGTAGTCAATTGTGGTCTGTGTCTATCTAAATCAACATCTATCCTGGGTACCCTAATCAAACCCAAAATCTTTTAGCCTTGAATCCTCATGGAACTGTATCATTAGTTTTCCTTATACCTTTAGCTCTAACCCCTACTCATAAATCTCTTCCATTCTTGCAATGCACACTCTAGGGTGGGTTGGGGGTTATGATTTTACTTCCTCTTGTTGGGACTATTATGCCTCCTTAGAGTCTGTCTTGGTGTTTATGGTGGTCATCTATGGTGAGCTACTCTCGGACCCATCATTATTACCCTCCTCCTCAGGCTAGGAGGGATTCTCAACTTCTATCGGGGCCATATTAGTACGGCCCAAAGTTTGCGACATATTTGCCTCAGGGTCTATCCTGACTCTGTGGACTTCCATAGAGCCTTTCGATTGTTTAATCCCAGAGTATTCATCAACCAAACTCTTTTGGAATATCTTGATTACTCGTTTCTCCTTTGGAGGCATTATACCTAAAAACCAACCATATATCAGCAAGTGCACCTCAAAATTTTTGATTAAGCAATGATCACATAACAAATAATAGAAATAGAAATATTGACACATTAAAATCATAAGAAAAGTCACTGATATAGTTATTGGTCTTCAACTACGTGGCATAGGTATGAATCATAGGGTGACCTATGGGTAATACAATAGCCTCATAATTCCAAGGTTTCAAAGAAAAATGCAACTTGGAATCAAATATGAGGTGTAGTTATGACTGGTAGGATGGCCTACGAGTCGTAGTCTGACCTTGTAAGTCATTCTAGAGGAATTTTTGAAACCTAAGTCAGGTTTACAAAATACGCACTACTAGTCGTACTAGATGCTATGAGTCATAGCCAGGTCCCGTATGAGAAAGGCGAAGTAACCACAGGTGACTGGTGCCTATTACGAAGGACCACTATGACTCATAGGGAAACTTATGAGTCTTAGAGAGGCCTCATAGCGGAAGTCAGTAGGCCCCTATAGGGTCTGCAATATTCCCATAAGATCTAAAAATAAATCATATACAAGTAATGCATAGGCAACATTAGAACAATACCTCAGTAGAATCACACACATTTAGACCGAAAACGCAAATGCCAACCCATAATCATTACCCTAACAAGAATCTAACGCACTCCCAAATCTCATTCAAGGTGAACCTATGACCAATTCATCCTCAAAGTCAAATTTATGACCAATATTTCATAGAGATACAATTCTATTTCAAACAAGGCTACCAATCAATAAACAGTAGAACAAATACCCATAGTCCCAAATGTCAACTCCCACAATATTTTGCGAAGTGATTACACATAATAATGGATTGAACAAACATGATCAACATGCCAACCGACAACTACCCAACAAGAGACCATACAAGTTCCCAATTTAATTGGTAAGTTCAAAATAATCCAAGCCCTAACCTTATGCTCAAAGATAAATATTATTACATGGATACAAGAATCATGACTTCATTTAGCATACAATCATATTCTAAGCATTAAATTTATCATGCAAATGCACTAAGATTAACAACGAGACTTACCTATTGAGTGAATAATCTATCCAAATGCAATGACAGGAAAAGAATGATGCTAATACCCTAGGGAATGGTGGCCTCACCGAAACTTCACCAGAAAATGACGTGGGTAGCCAAGATTTCTAGTCAAAATAGTGATTACAAGAAAGGGATTGGTGATTTCCATTGGTTAGGGAAAACAAGATAAGATTAGAGCTCAAAATTTATTTTGACATCTTCTATACTTAACCTAGTCACTCTTTTTAAACATTCAGTAGATCAGGTCTATAAGACCCCAACTATGAGTCGTAGCTAATGTGTTGTCAAAATACAACACATTTGGTGCCTAAAACAAGGGATTTTGTGAGTTCTTAAAGTGACTTTTTAGTGTTTTGATGTGTTTTTATGTTGATCTTGCAGAACAGTTATGTTGGCATGATTTTGAAGAAAAGTTATAGATTTTGCTAAAGTATAGGCCATATAAGCTAACTTACGAGTCATAGCTCAAGCTACAAGTCATAGAGTAGTGTCATAGCAGGAATTACAGATCAAATAAAAAATCTACCAAGTGAAGGTCACTCCTATGAGGATATCCTACAAGTCATAATACATACTATGACTCATATAGCTGGACTTGTAGCAAAAATCAGACAGCCAAAATATTGGACCAGAAACTGAAGACCAAGACTACAAGAAAAACATATGAGTCATAGCTCAAGGAATGACTCATAGCTATGAGTCATACCAGTTCAGTACAAGATGCCAAGGACTTGATATAAGACCCTAACTACGATTCATAGGACACTAGTTCAGTACAAGATGCCAAGAACTTGATATAAGACCCCAACTATGACTCGTAGGATGACCTACGAGTCATAACTGTGAGACTTATCAGCTTCTAGCTGTCTTTTCTACATAAATTTTAGAGTTATTTTGTAAATACTATATATATTTTATGTTAGGTTTTTGAAAAGAGTTCGACTAATCGACAATCTACCATTACAACCTATTTTTGGGATTGAAAGTCTTACCTTGTACTTATTGTTGATCAATCAAGCTTGTGGGTTTGCAACTTGTTCTTTCCATTCTCTTCATTGTTATTGGTAAAACTCTCAACTATGTATATCATATGTATTTTTGTGTGTTTTGGTTTTTCTATGAGTAGATCAACACCCAAAATTTATGGTAGTGGTAATCATACGTAGTTGACTTGAAATAACCTAGGTTTCTTGCATTTCTATGATTGGGGTTTTGCATGTATTATCTATGTCCATTAATTTTTACTGTTGTTTGGTGGTGACCAAAACCAAACCCCATCCACTATCACGGTCTCAACAAAGGTAGTGATTAATAGGAAAAGGGAAGTAAATGACAAAATTCAATTGATGTGTTCTCATCTAATCAACCAAACCTGAGCAAAGGGAGGTTGACTGGAACTATTGGTAATGATTAATTTGCAAACCATGGTGGCCGACTAAGAGCCATGGTGAAATTCAACCTTTACCTTTACATGAGGGCTGGAAGAACCTAGTTTACCATCCTGCATGCAAATCAGCAATTATAGTTATGTTATCTAGGGTAATCGAGTCGACCAACCATAGGAAACACAATTTCTCGATTGTCACCAAAATTGAGTGTTTCCTTACATTACAATTAGTGTTTATTTTATTTTATTTTTGAATCATAAACCCCCCTCCCTCATAATTAGAGATTGTAGTCATTAATACTTGAAATGATTAGTAGTGAAGTCTTGTAGTCAAGCCCTGTATTCCTTGTGGATTCGACCATAACCTCGGTTAGGTCAATTGCTGACAATGACCGCATTCTTATTAGAGCGTGAACTTTATCAGAAATTATGGCACCATTGCAAGGGAATATGGCTAGGTTTTGATTTAGTTTCACTATTAGTTAGTTTTAGTGTTGATTGCTAGAGTCTCTTGTAATATACTTTTGTTTTTATTTTTTGTTGTTTGATTTTATTTGCAGGGTATACTAGGCTGTATGGAAAACAAAAGGAGCCAAGGAAATCCCTTAGCTACACTAAATTTGGAGATCTATAGACCACTAAGAAGAATAGATCAAGTGAATAAGGATATTGAGGTTGAGGAGGATATGCATACGAATGAGGATATGGATAGAGAGGAGAATCCACCACAAAGGGGTAATAGGCCACAACTTAGGGATTTCAATGAAAATTCTTATGGGTTGAATAAATATCGATTGAACCCTATAAGGTTGGATGTTATTGGTGCTATAGTAGTACTTTATTTATCCGTAGATACTAAATTCACGGTAGCAACTGGATTGCTCCAAATGCTCCAAAACTGAGGACTATTCAAAGGGCTACCTTCAGAGGATGCCCACCGTTATCTTCAAAATGTGGTGTTTGTTTGCAAGTGTGTCATGGGGGTACAAAACCTTTCTCTTGATGATGTGGGTTTTAGAATGTTTCCACTATTATTGACTGGCAAAGCAGCTATATGGTTGGCCGAGCTTCCTCATTGTACTATCACAAGTTGCATTAAACTTCAGAAAGTATTCCTTGAAAGATACTTCCTAAGATCCAAAAAGTTGAAGCTGAAGGACTAAATCAACAACTTTGAGTAATTTTCTAGTTATTCTATCAGCACAACATGTGATAGTTTTACTAAGTACTAGAGGATGGTCCCTGATCATAAGATTTTTGATGATGCCTTAGTTGAAATTTTCTATCGAACACCTGATGAAAATAGTCAAGCTTTTGTCGATATGATTATAGGAGACATATTCCTAGACCAATATTTTGCATTGATAGCCACAACAATGGCGCAAGTGGACAAAACAAATCGACATGGGAATAACAAGAGTGAGGTGTGGTGAAATCTTCTTATGTAGTTAGTAAAAATAATGAGCAAGCAAAGGTAAATAAAGAGATCATAAAGCAACTTGCTCAACTTCGCACAAGTATGTCCTTGGTTTTAAAGTAAAATCAGGCAAGTGTTAAGGTTGAGAGTTTCGCCAGAAAAGAGAAAGTAGGGGTAGATTTGGGTTTCTATCATCTACATAGGGTTTGCGATTAAGAATAAGGGTCAAATTTTGTTTTGAACCCTTATAAAAGCAAACCGGGTTGAGTTTTTTTAAAAATCTATAGATCTGGGTTATGAGACCCTGACTACGAGTAGTAGGCTGGCCTACGATAAATAGATCATGGTCTTGTAGTAGACCCAACAGTTGCAAAAATTTAGAAATCATACATGGGCACTATAAACCCCACTTAGGACTCGTAGGAGACGCTACGAGTCATAAGGTGCTTGTAGTATATGTTCCAACATCTAATACTCACTGATTCTCTTTACGAGGCATGACTAGGACTCATAGTGAGGACTACCACTCATAGGCCTGATCGTAGAGGCTACTCCAAGTGTCATCTTTCAGATCTTCAGTATTTGAATTTTCACCTGTAAATGAAATCTCAAAACAAAACAATTCCGAAAATATTACAACTGTACCAATGACTTTTAATTGTAAAAACAAACTCAAACCTTCTACCTGAGAAACTTAACAATTAAGAACACCTAAAACAAGCCAATAATTATAAAATATGCTTAGGTTGCCTCCTAAGAAGCGCCTTGTTTAATATCGTGGCTAAACATTGCCATCTTTCTTCATCAACTATAATCGAGGGTCCACACCTCACTATTGGATTCATTTGGGTGCTTCATGTATTGTGAATGTTGAACACAACTTCTGTATCATTAACCCTAATCCACAATTGACCTGAATCCATATCTTCTAGGGCTCTCCAAGTGGCTAGAAATGGTCTTCCTAAAATGATGGGAACCTCAAGATCAACATCAAAGTCAAGGATCTTAAAATTTGCTAGGAAGATGAATCTATCCACTTTCACAAGCAATCTAAAAGGATTTCCTCTGGCTTTTTAATAGTTCGATCTACCATAATTAATATTATCCTTGTCTAGGTAGGAGTACCAAGGCCAAGCCTTTTGAATACCGTAATAGGAATTAGATTGATGCTCACTCTTAAGTCATACAATGTTCTTGCAAACTAGGCATCACCAATGGTATAGGGGATGGTGAATGCACTGGGGTCCTCTCACTTTTGAACAAAGCATTTGATCATAATCACAATGCATTATTGGAGTTCTTGTGATAATTCTTGGCTCAAAGTACATTTCATGGTGACCAAATCCTTTATATATTTGGCATACCTGCTTTATATAAAGCATCTAGAAGGGGAATGTTGATGGAGAGTGAAATAAAAAGCTTGAATTTACCATCCTCTTCCTTTCTCTTAAGCATTTTAGGGAAAGGAGGAGGAGCTTTGGCAAATGATTTAAATTTCTCATACACCTTCATCTCTTCTAGTTGCATCACAGAACTTCGAATCTTCTCCCTCAACCAAGACTTCACCACCAAGACCCTTCTCATCAACTTCATCTAAAATTATCGGGATAGGGAGATCTACAGTGCTCTTGCTCCTCCTAGTCATCATTATCATCCAATGCCCTTCATTCTTTGGGTTTCGAATTGTATTGCTTTGTAGGGTGCCTTTTTGGCGCTGATTCAATTGTGAAGAAACTTATCCAAATTGTTGCTCAAGTTGTTTGATTTCCATAGAGTGAGACTCTATCTTTTGATTAATACTTAAGATATTTGATTTCATTCCCTTTAATGTCTCATCTTGATAGTCTGCTTGCTTCAACAATTTTTCAAAAATTGGTTCAAACCTTGAGTTGCTTGATCCCGCATCACAATTGTGTAGTGCTATATAAGGATAGTTTCTGTAGCCCTCTCTTCTCCCCCATTAAGCGTCTGGCACTCTCTCTCTCTATCTTATAATATGTACCCTGGCTATCTCTATACATCCTATCATAGGTGAAGTTCCAGCCTTGATTCTCGGAATCTTGCCTCCAATTATCCAAATTGGACCATTGGGTGTCTTTTTCGAAACCTGCTACTTGGTTGCTTACAAAACATGCATCCTTATCAAAGAATGTATCATCATATATGGGAGACTTCAAAGGTTGGTGTATGACTACACGTCATTTTCTAGCAAGAATTCCAGCAATGTTACCAATTTCCTGGTTTTTGGCTTGATTTTCAATTTTTGTCACTTTAGTTCACCTCTACAATTAATTGGTAAGCTTCATGGTTAGATTTTGCAATACTTTGTGGCGAAATTATTCCCTATATAAGTAT
Organism: Solanum sejunctum; assembly: GCA_025642045.1. NCBI lineage: Eukaryota > Viridiplantae > Streptophyta > Magnoliopsida > Solanales > Solanaceae > Solanum > Solanum sejunctum. The sequence goes on from JAOTQJ010033245.1 coordinate 8,379, forward strand.
ATGTTTTGCTTGATTATGATAAATCATGTCGCATAGTAAACATTGAACTAGACTTGTAATCTAGGGTTTTTAGGCTTTAAATTGTTGAGTTGTGAACCTACTTGTGTTGAAATTCCTTAATGGGTGATAATGATTGCACAATTTATGATTCATTCATGGGATGTAGTGTGTGATTGTTGCCCGTGCATGGTCTGAATAGTTGTCAAAGTTGAAATTTAAGGGATATGGGTGTGATGCTTATGCTTCAACTTTTAGGGTTTGACTTAATTGATATGTATGATCATTTTATCCCTTTGAAATAGGTTGTTAATGTCAAGTATGAGCTTTGAAACTGTTTGGTTGGCATTGTGCTAGATGTTCTGTTAAAGTAAATCAATCCTTAGGGGTGAATGTTATTTTATATTTACAATGCAGTCGGGGAATTGATTATGTGCTAAATATTTGTAATTTCTTTATATGCCAAGAGTGTTGATTGTGTGATTTAATGTGTTGCCTTATTATGTAAAAATGTCAGGCACCACTAATGCCTTCTGTTTTCTGCTACGAGGAACTCCTATGACTCATAGGTTCCTTTATGAGTCGTAAAGGTCCCTCGTAGCAAGCAGCAGTTATATGTGGTTTCTTCATATTTCTCATATGAGACTCATCTACACTGGTAGTTCCTACTATGACTCATAGTGAGAGTCTCATAACCTTATTTGAGTTCAGAAGAATGTTATTGAAAATGGCTATGAGCCTAGTCTACGACTCATAGGTCACCCTATGAGTCGTAATTGTGTCTCATATCTGGGATCAGAAAGCATTTTTGAAGGCATAAAAGATTCTATGAGGATAGTATAGGACTCCTAGGTCACCCTATGAGTTATAACTACACTTGTATCTGCAAACCTGCAGTTGCACCAGTGAATTTCTATTTTTGATTTTATTTGTTCTTTTGTTCTTTGTTATGTGTTTTAATGGATCTAACATCTTGAACTTACATGTTTCTTTGTGGTCTATTTGTAGATAAAATGCCCTCTAAAGATAAACGTGCAATCTGAACTCTTTAACTAAGGTTAATGGATGAATTCTTTGAAACTGCGCATTCGGACGGCTCTGTGGAAGTCCACAGAGTTAGGGTGGACCCAAAGGCCAATAGACCCCAAACTCGAGCACTTGCTGTGCAGACGCCACGGAAGTTAATTATTCCTCCTAGTCTAAAGAGGAGGAACAACAGGGCAAAGGGGATGTTTCAGATAGCAGCTTGCTGCAGATGACCCCCTCACATTCTGGTTCTGAGTCACAGTACGAGAGCACCTCTTAAACCCAGCAAGAGGAGGTCTAGTACCAACCCCTAGCCGATCATAGATAGTGTGTCCTTGGAATGAAAGAAATATACGATCAGGGGTTGGAGCTTAAGGGGAAAGGCAAGGCTGTTTGCCAATTTCATGAGGAGTCCTAGTTGAATGCCTCAGGCCTAGATAAAGTACCTAGATTGGATGCTGGGTTGGATGAGCATGGACTACAGTGGACCACACAGCAGCTAGTCAAATATGCCCCTTAAATAGTCCATGAGTTCTATGCGGCGTATCTTGCTACACTCTACTAAGGATTGCAAATGAACTAAAGGCCAATTGAGCAATTGAGGCTATAGCTAGTGACAATCCAATGGAACAGAGTTGATATCTCTGAGGAGACAATCCTATGAGTCTAGTTTGGACCCAATTATAGAGTGCCTTAGTCCACCGTGGAGTATGATAGCCATATTGATAAAATGAGGAGAGTGGTGATTAGGAAGGATATCGGGGCCAGGACAGAGCTACTATAGTGGATCGCCAATCAAATCTCTGAAGAGAATGTAGAGCCGACGTGTGTCACAAACTATGTCGATCCCATAGTTAAAGTACACCAATAATTTCAGGCCAAGTTTTGGTGGTCCATTATCCGTTGGCTTATTAGGACAACCTTCACGGATAATGTGATCACCCTTGAGAGAGCAATACTATTGGCCAGCATTCTAGCTGGCTATGCTATAGATTGTTCCTGAATCATTTTGGAGCAGATTCACGAGGCTGCAGCTCGTACGAGCACCTTACTACTATTTCAAGTTCTGATCCATCGACTATGTATTGCAGTAGGTGTGCCTGTCGATCCTCATTGGGACCCTCATGGAGAGGCCATGCGCACCATAGATCCCAACTTGGTTGTCATACACAAAGTCCCATTAAGGCGGACTGGAACCCGTTATTGATAAGGCTCGGGAGAACCAACATGTATCCATGATCTTTCTATATGTATTATAAGGATTTTTACATGCAATATGCCTTTAAGAAAGTAAACAGTAATAACAAGCCAAAAGGAAATGCATATGGCTAGGGCCGTTGGGGCCATGATATCTAAAGTATGAGACATGAACACACTTTTATTTACATAGTCTATAAAGCCTCTAGATAAGGAAAAGTATCTGATAAAGGTAAGGACAGACCTCGCCTCGACTAACTATACAATACAAAAATATAAACTCTACACACACAAATCTCCGTAGCAACCTGGAGCTTGGTAAAAGCAGTTGAATATACTGTACTCCTACTATGGAGATGTACTAGCACCTGTACCTATAGCATGAAATATAGGGCCCCCATAAGGGAGATTAGTATAAGATAATGTACTGAATATATAAGGTAGAAAATACTGTATAAGAAGTAACAACTCAAATGAAACTATGCACTGGTGTAGGATAAGAGACAACCCTTAGTGATACTGTGGGATCATGTATTTCATGTTCTTTTTATTACCTAACTTTTATATATAATCTACGCATAACATGTAATACAAATGACCAGCTAATCAGTGATAAATCTATATCGGGATAGGCCATAGCTAGGCTTTTTCTTTCACCCCTTGGGCTACCCCTCGTGATAGGATCGACCCTAGCTAGGTGATTCTTCCACCCCTTGGTTACCACCCATCAACACATAGTATACTTTATCTTTCAATTACTTTTGAGATGAGTCTTTTGGTAGTCATAATATTGGAGTTGTAGGATTGTAGATAAAACATACGACATGTAAATAATCACAAAAGACAACACCATAGTGAAAGGAGTAGGTTACAAATAATGCAATGCATAGGAGGTAGAACATCACATGAACTTTATTTAGTAGAACGAACTAGTGTATCTTGTTATCCAAGTATGTATGCAGACTTGAAGGTGACAATATTTGGGAGCATATGAACATGTGAAAGAGTTGAGACACGGTTAATAGTTGTGTTGGAGTTAGTAAGTGCCTTTATATACCAAGGAGGGATCTATGTTTCATGCCAAATAATACGATATTAAGTAGCCCTACACACTTTGTTGTACGATCTCGCTATTACCTTGAGATAACATTCATTTCCTCAAAACATTTATCTACAACATAGGAAGTGATAAAACTAGAATTAGAAGCCAGTAGATACATCTTGGCAGCCCAATCTCATTAAAAGAAATAACATACGGGCAGCAAGCGAAAATTATAAACTAGAGCTTATTCTTTCAACCTTTCCACCCCTAATCATATTTTCCATTACACATTCTCATATACATATCATGTGTATCCTATTTTAATGCCATAACAGTCTTAGACCAGCCCACAAAGCATAACACATAACAATTCTACGTAACATACAAATAGGCAGCATAACGTTCCATCCCTTTGCTACATTTTGACATCGACAATTCCAAACCTGTGCCAACTTTAATAAAACTATACCAACCATATATACACATAAAACTAGTCCTAAAACATTTCAAAAATATTCCTCAAAATAGGTGGAGGACGTGAGACCATAGTCCTCAATCAATCAGCACACAAGTTCCTATTACATGCAGAATTACGATATCACACAAGAACTCACTTTTATGGTCTGTAAAAATAGTGTAGTAGCCTTTATACATCATTATAGATCACTTCATAATTAATCCAGCCAAAAAGAGAAAAGTTCCAAATAAACAAGATAAATGTACAACAACTTTTGGAAGACATGTTGTCCAACAATTTCAGCAAAGGTACAATCTGCTTAGCCTCTTGTTTTACATAATAAAACCATATTTAACACATACATTTACCTACTTACCTTTACCCTCAAGGTGTAGGGCTCCTCGAAGAACCCTAAAAGTCTCTTGTGGCTGCTTGTAAAGTCAAGAAAGAGTTGAGAGAGAACTTGCATAACAATCAAATTTTTTTGTTCAAGTTAAAATGGCTTATTGGAGCTGTTTTAAACTCTTTCTAATGGGGAATTTGGCTGATCTACTAAGGCATTTTTAGCGTTACTTTATTAAGCTGGTGATGCAGTTTCTTTCCCCTTTCACTTGGGCATTATTGGGTTGAAATTGGTTGGGCCTTGGCTGCCTACTTTTCCCTTTTCTCCATACTTAGTTTTTGCCCAATTCACCAAGTGAGTTTTGTTGCACTTGGGTCTTTTCTCTATTATTCTAGGGCAGAAAATGTATCCCATTTATGTTGATTTCACATGAGCTAAAGTTATACCCTTAACACGGACATTATTCATAATCAAACTTGGACAAATTTGATATTGGGCCTCATCTCCATTTAGCTAGCAAATTTAAGCTAAGCATTTACGTGACTCACCTGCTAGCTTCTTAAGTCTTACAAGCACCTCACTTCTCTCACTTCATTTAAGTTCGTGATCTCCTTAATTTGACTTAAATCTTATTTACACTTGATCTTCTTCAGCGTTAGACATACATATCGCCCTCTAGTTTGAGATTCAAGGACTTTTAAAAAAAGGCGCTAATTTGAAAATCCATATCATGTTTTATGTGCATAGTACTAGTATTATAAGATATGGGGCGTTACATCCTCCCACACTTAGACCAATTATCCTCGAATGTTAGCACAATTAGATAGCTTAACCAAATTTAAACCTTTACTTACAAAAACTTTTGATAACACACTAAGTATTAAATCACATGTACTTATTAGTGTCCCAATTCTACATGTTGGACTTCCTTTTTACCTTCAAATAAGTAAGGGTATTTTGATTTCATCACATCCTCGGCCTCCTATGTTATTTGTTCTACTTGCTGGTTTCTCCAAAGTACTTTTACTAAAGCTATTTATTTATTTCATAGCTTCTTAACTTAACGATCTAGAATAGCAATAAGTACCTCTTCATATGTCAGATTTTCTGTAACCTGCATGTCTTCAATAGGAGTGATACGAGATGGGTCACCTATGAATTTTCGAAGTGTTGATACATAAAAAAATGGATGAACCATTGAAAGCTCTTGGGGTAGCTCTAGTTCATATGCAACCTCCTGAAACTTCTTAATAATTTTATATGGCCCTATGTAATGTGGGCTCAGTTTTCCTTTCTTACCAAACCTCATAACCCCTTTTATTAAAGACACCTTTAAAAATACCAATCCCCTACTGAGAATTTTACTCCTCTAATTCTAGCATCTGCATATGATTTTGCGACGACTTTGGGTTGTTTCTAGCTGCTGCTATATTATCTTAACTTTTTGCATGGTTTGTTATAATAGATCTTGCCCAAGCAAGGTGGTTTTACCCAATTGAAGCTATCCAATTGGCGACCTATATTTCCTTCTGTATAAAGCTTCATAAGGTGCCATAACACCCCACTCTTACAATACTAGTGCTATGCAAATAAAAAATCATATGGCTTTTCAAATCATCTCCAATTTCTAAAAGTGCTTGAATATCATATTATAGGGCGATATGTGCATCTAACGCTCAAGAGGGTCGAGTGTATACATGTTTTATGTCAAATTGAGGAGATCACGATCCTAAACAAAGTGAGAGAATTGAGGTGCTTGAAGGACTTAAGAAGCTAGCAGGTGAGTCACCTACTTGCTTAGCTTAAATTTGCTAGCTAATCATAGACGAGGCCCAACGTCGAATTTATCCAAGTCCAATTATGAATAAAGTCAGTGTTAAGGGTGTAACTTTAGCCCATATTTAAGAATCATCAATGGACTTTATTTTTAGCCCAATATGAATAATAAGGTCCCATGTACACCACAATCCACTTGGCTAATTGGACCCAAACCAAGTGAAGAGGAATTTGGAAAATAGGCAGCCAAGGCCCATCAATTTTGACACCCATTTAGGCCCAAGTGTGACGGACAAGATCCTACCTCACCAGCTTAATAATATGTAGTATTGTGTGGTCAAAAGGTTAAAATAAAGTAAGACAAGAGACTCTTTACAAGGGGCTCAAAACAGCTCCTTAATTCATTTTCACTTGAGACAATTTTTCATCTTCCTAAAGACTCTTGTTTTCTCTTTGTTTCACCTCACAAGGCTGCCTACACAACCCTATAGCATTCATGAAGGAAACCTGAACCTTGAAGGCTAGGGTAAGTGGAATTATCCATGTATATGTTATACTTATCCCATGACAAACAAGAAGTATATGCTAGTTATGTTTGTGCTGAAATTTTGGACAACATGAGTCCTAAGGATTATTGTGAACTTTTCTTGTTGTTCAAGATGATTTTCTCTTCTTGATTGGCTGAATTATGAAGTAAGACTTATGTTTATAACAAGGTTTGGATTGTTAGTGATGTAATTTAGCTGCTGTACCACTTTTATAATCCGCGAAAGTGAGTTCTTGTGTGATATCGTAATTGTGCTGGTAATTGAAACTTGTAGGCTGATTGATTGAGGACTATTGTCTGACGTCCTCTGCCTATTTTTAGGACTATTTTGGAACTGTTTTATGTTATTTGTATGTGTAAATTTGGTTGAAGTTGGTAAAGTTTTGGAATCGTCAACATCGTAATGGGGCAAAGGGACGTAACGTTATGCCGCCTATTTGTATGTTGTGTAGAATTGTTATGTGTTGTGATTTGTGGGCTGTTATAAGATTGTAATGGAACTAGAATAGGATGCACATGATATTTATATGAGAATGTGTATTATAAAATACAATTAGGGGAAGAAAGGTTGAAAGAATACGCTCGGGCTTATAAATACCCTCTTGCTGCCCGTATGTTTTTTTTATGAGATTGGGCTACCAAGATGTATCTATTTGTTGCTAATGCTAGTTTTATCATGTGCTATATTGTAGATAAATATTCAAAGGAAGGGAAGATTATATCGAGCTAATAGCGAAGTCGTACGGTGAGGTATGTAAGGCTACTTGATTTCGTATTATTTGGCATGAAACATAGATTCCTCCTTGGCACATAAAGGCACTTACTCTGACACAATTATTAACTATGTTTCAACTCTTTCACATGTTAATGTGCTCCCACACATAGTGACCTTTGAATCTATATACATACTTGGATACCAAGATACATGAATTCCTTGTTCTAAATAAAGTTCATGTGTTGTTCTATGTCATATGCATTTCATTATTTGTGTAACTTACTCCTTTCATGGTGATGTTACCTTTTGTGATTATTTATATGT
>JAOTQJ010033256.1:0-15802 GCA_025642045.1 Solanum sejunctum
CAACTCATGAACTTTATTTTGTAACAGGAACTCATGTAACTTGGTATCCAAACATGTATGAAGATTTGAAGGTGACTATGTATGGAATCATATGAACATGTAAAAGAGTGGAGACATTTTTAATAGTGGTGTCGGAGTTGACAAATGCCTTTATTTACCAAGGAGAGATCTATGTTTCATGTCAAGTGATACGAAATCAAGTAACCTTACATACCTCGTTGTATGACCTCGTTACTACCTTGAGATAACCTTACCTTCCTCCAAATACTTATCTACAACATAGTAGGTGATAAAACTAGCATTAATAGTCAACAAATACACCCTGGCAGTCCAATTACATAACAAAATAATACATGGACAAAAGCGGGTATTTATAAATCCGAGCATACTCTTCCAACCTCTATGTCTCTAATCGTATTTTCCAACACATATTCACACATACACTTCATGAACAGCCTGTTTTAATGCCATAATATCCTTACAATAGCTCACAAAGTACAACGCATAACAATTCTACACAACTTAAAAATGAACAGCATAACGTTACCTCCCTTCCCTACATTTCGATGTCGACAACTCCAAACCTATTCCAACTTTAACCAAACTGTTCCAGCAACGTTTACACATATAAACAGACCTAAAAAGTCTTATAATATCACTTAAGAAGTCATTAAGGACGTGAGCTAATAGCCTTACATACAATAGCCCGCAAGTTCCAATCAACATGATGCTTAAGATAACACAATAAAACGCGCTTGTTAAATGAAACCAAAGTCAGGACAGCAACCTTAGGGTGATGTTTATAAATCAAACCATGTTAAGGACACCAGTTTCTCTTCATAATACAACTCACAAACCATAGAGAAATCACCAAAACAAAAGGAAAAGGTATAGCAACTTTCAGCACAGAATCTGTCCAGAATTTCCAACACCAACATACTAGCATATACTTCTTGTTTTTCATAAAACAACCATACTAAAAATATGTGTAAACTTACTTTCCACTTAATTCAAGGTTTAGGGCTTGTCTAAGAACCCTAGAAGTTCCTTTTAGTTGCTTTACAAAGTTGAGAAAAGTTGAAAGAAAGTAGAGAGAGCAATCTGATTTTTTTTTTGTGTTCAACTTGAGAATGAATTGTGGAGCTGCTTTTGAAACCTTTATAAAGGGTTATTATGACAACATTATCTTGAAATTTTGACCATCTTATACCACACATTATGAAGTTTCTTATACACCAACTTGGCTCTCAAACTTGGGCCTAAATGGGTCTCCAAGTTGGTGGGCTTGGCTGCCTATTTTTAGCTTTTACTTTGTTTTGGGCCCAATTTGCTAAGTGTACTGTGATGTCTTTGGGCCCTTTTTATTATACTTCTTGGGCTGAAAATGTAGACCATTTATGATGCTAAAACATGGGCCAAAGTTACACTCTTCACACAGAATTTATTCATAATCGAGCTTGAACAAATTCAACGTCGAGCCTCGTCTCCGTTTAGCTAGCAAATTAAGCTAAGCAAGTAGGTGACTCACCTGCTATCTTATTAAGTACTACAAGAACCTCAATTGTTTCACTTCATTTAAGGTCGTACTCTCATTAATTTGACATAAAACATGTATACACTCAACCCTCCTAAGCGTTAGACACACATATAGCCCATTAACACAAGATTCAAGCACTTTTGAAAATTAGCGCTAATTCGACCAAACCATGTCATGTTCCATTTGAATTGTACTAGTAGTGCAAGGTTTGGGGTATTATATCCTCCCCCCCTTATGGACATTCGTCCTCGAATGTTAGCACAATTAGATAGCTTAACCAAGTTTAAACCCGTACTTACACAAACGTTTGACAACATATTAAGTATTCAATCACATGTACCTATTAGTGTCCCAATTTTGCATGTTGGACTTCCACTTTAGCTTCAAATAAGCAAGGGTACTTTGATTATATCATGTCCTTAGCCTGCCATGTTATTTCTTCTTCTTGCTGGCTCCTCCAAAGCACTTTAACTGAAGCTATTTTTTTATTCCTTAGCTTCTTAACTTGACAATCTAGAATAGCAATAGGCACCTCTTCATAGGTGAGATCTTCTGTAACCTGCACATCCTCAATAGGAGTGATACGAGATGGGTCACCTATGCATTTACGAAGCATTAAGACATGAAAAACTGGATGAACCATTGAAAGCTCTTGGGGTAGCTCTAGTTCATATGCTATCTGCCCGAACTTCTTAAGAATCTAATATGGCCCTATGTAGCGTGGACTCAGTTTTCCCTTCTTACAAAATCTCATAACCCTTTCATTGGAGACACCTTTAAAAATACCCAATCACCCACTGAAAATTCCAGTCCTTTTCTCCTGGCATCCGCATATGATTTGTGCCAATTTTGGGCTATTTCTAGTCGTTATTGTATCACCTTAACTTTTTCCATGGCTTGTTGTACTAGATCTAGCCCAAATAAGGTGGTTTCCCCCACTTCACACCATCCAATTAGTGATCTACATTTCCTTTCATACAAAGCTTCATAAGATGCCATCTTGATATTCATGTGGTATCCATTGTTATAGGCAAACTCAGTAAGTGGCAAATGGTCCACCCAACTACCTTTAAAGTCTAATACACAAGCTCGCAACATATCTTCAAGTGTCTGAATGGTGCATTCTGCTTGACCGTTTGTTTGAGGGTGGAATGTTGTACTCAAATTCACTTGTGTCCTTAAACTCCATTGGAAAGACTTTTAAAACTTTGCAGTGAATTGAGCTCCTCGATCAGATATAATGGAGATTGGTACTCCATGTAACCTAACTATCTCTTTGATGTATAGCTTAGCATACTCTTCAGCTGTATACTCACTTCTTACTGGCAAGAAGTGTGCTGACTTTGTGAGTCAGTCAACTATTACCCATATAGAGTCAAACTTCTGAGATAAGCGAGGCAAAACCGCCACAAAATCCATATTAATCATATTCTACTTCCATGTTGGAAGCTCTATACACTGCATATAACCTTCTGGCTTTTGGTGTTCTACTTTCACTTTTTGGCAATTTGGGCATTGAGCTACAAATTCTGCAAGGTCTTTTTTCATGCCTCCCCACCAGAACATTCCCTTCAGGTCATGGTACATCTTAGTTGATCCTGGATGGATAGAATATCGAGAATGATGGGCTTCTTCCATTATTCTCTTTCTTAACCCATTAATATCAGGCACACATAATCTATTTTGGCAGTAAAGTACTCCATTGTGCAAGTTCAAAGCCTTTTATTGTACCCATACTCACCCTTTCCTTAAGTTATCGTAGAATAGGATCCTCGAACTATTTTTCTTTCACCTCTATTACCAATGAAGACTCTGCATCATTCTTCACAATAACCCCTTCCTTTGGAGTTTCAAGAAGGCAAACCCCCAAACTGGCTAGCTGATGTACATTCTTTGTCAATCCTTGTCTTTGCGTAGCATGATCACTAGTATTCATGATTGCCTTATGACTTAGAGCATCAGCTACCACATTTGCCTTCCCTGGATGGTATAGTATGTCAACGTCGAAATCCTTTATTAGCTCTAGCCATCTCTGCTGTCTCATGTTTAGATCTTTCTACTTAAAGATGTATTGTATGCTATTATGATCAGTATATATGTCAACATGGACCCCATACAAATAATGGCGCCAAATTTTCAGAGCAAACACAACTGCTGCTAGCTCGAGATCGTGAGTTGGGTAGGTTTTCTCATGGGGTCATAGCTGTCTAGATGCATAAGCAATTACCCTACCATTTTGTGTCAGTACACACCCTAAGCCAACTCCTGAAGTATCACAATACACTGCATACCCCTCAGTACCTTCTGGAAGTACTAGCATAGGTGCAGAAGTTAGCTTATTTTTCAGCTCTTGAAAGTTTCTTTCACATGCATCATTCTATTGAAACTTGGTTGCCTTATGTGTTAGCTTTGTTAGGGGTGCATAAATAGAAGAAAAACCTTTAACAAACCTCCTATAATAGCCTGACAGGCCTAGGAAGCTTCGAACTTCCGTGGGTGTTGTTGGTATTGGCCAATCTTTCATAACTTCTATCTTTTGTAAATCAACCCTTATTCCCTCACCAGACATAATGTGACCCAAGAATGCCACTGACTTTAGCCAAAAGTCATATTTAGAAAATTTGGCATACAATTGTTGATCTCGAAGAACCTGCAGCACCTGTCGCAAGTGATCTGCATGGTCCTCTTTTGATCTTGAATATACCAAAATTTCATCTATAAATACTATCATAAAGACATCCAAAAATGGTTTGAATATCCTATTCATCAGATCCATAAAAACTGGTGGTGCATTTGTTAGTCCAAATGACATAACAAGAAATTCAAAGTGACCATAGCGTGTTCTGAAAGTTGTCTTGGTTATATCTTGCTCCTTCACCCTCACTTGGTAATAACCTGATCTCAAATCAACTTTTGAAAAGCATTTGGCACCCTATAACTGATCAAATAAGTCATTAATCCTGGGAAGGGGATATTTATTCTTAATTGTGACCTTATTCAATTGTCGATAGTCGATACACATTCTCAAGTTTCCATCCTTTTTACGTACTAATAATACTGATGCACCCCAGGGGGACACACTAGGTTCTATAAAACCCTTATCCAGTAAATCTTTTAATTGCTCTTTTAATTCACACAATTCTACTTGGGCTATTCTATATGAAGGGATAGAAATAGGTTGAGTGCCTGGAAGTAAGTCAATACCAAAATCTACTTCTCGTTCAAGAGGTAAGCCTGGGAGTTCTTCAAGGAATACATTAACAAATTCATTCACTACTGGAATTGACTGAAGAGTTAGTGATTCTATCTCCATATCCCTTACTCTAACTATATGACATACATACCCCTTGGATATCATCTTTCTGGCCTTAAAGTAAGAGATAAACTTCCCTTTTGACGCCCCAACATTGCCTTTCCATTCAAGAACTGCCTCATTTGGAAAGTGGAAATATACTTTCTTAGTTCGGCAATCCACTGTGGCATAACAAGAAGCTACCAATTCATACCTATTATAACATCAAATTCCACCATTTCTAACTCAATAAGGTCAGCCAATATGTCACGGCCACAAATAGTTACTACACAGTCATAATAAACCCTTCTAGCCATAATAGATTCATTAGTTGGTGTAAACACTTCAAATGGTTTGTTCAATAATTTGGGTATTCTCTTAAGCTTCCTAGCAACTAGTGGAGTGATGTATGATAGTGTAAAACCAGGGTCAATTAATGCATATACATTATGTAAAAAGATAGACAATGTACCTATGACCATATCAGGTGAAGCTTCCAAATTCTGTCGACTCCCCAGTGCATAAGTGCGATTCTGGACCCCGCTAGAGCTAGTTATCTATCTAACACCTCTACCATGACCCATAGGTACTTGCTGATCCCTTCCTACTGGAGGAACTGATGATGATGAAACAACAGCTGACCCAATAGATTATGCCATACCACCCATACGTCTCCTTAGGCAATCCTTTATCAGGTGCCCTGGCATACCATACCAATAGCAAACATCTATCCCAACAAGACATATACCCGGATAATTTCTTCCACACTGTTGATAAGGCTACCTAAGAATCATTGGTTGGCCTACCAAATAACCTATTGTCTGGGAACCTTTCCCTTCCCCTCATTGACCAAACTAATTACTTTGAGACCCTTGAAGTTGTGGTGGAGCACTCGCTACAGAGTAAGAGGATGATGGCCTAGGCAGTCTATTAGGAAATCAAGGCCTGAGATCACTTTGGGGTGGTGTAAACTGCCCTGTAGATCTGGCTCTTTTGGCTTGCCCCCTCTCCAACTCTTGTGTCCTTCTCCTATGCCTCCGATCCTCTAATTTTTGTACAAATGCCTGCATTCTTGCTATGTCCATATCTTTGCTCAAGAAAGCAATGGTGCAGTCTCTGACCAGATACATATCCAACCTATCTACATATTGATGGACTCTATCTGCCATTGTAGCATCTACATTAGTAGTATACCTTGCTAGGGAATTAAATTGGAGGCTATGTTCCCTTACACTCATATTCCCTTGGTGGAGGTTTAGGAACTGATCTGTACGGGCCTATCGGATCTCTAATGGCAAATAATGGTCAATAAATGCCTCTTTGAACTTTTTCCAAGTAGTTGGAGGTATATCTATACCCTTAGATTGTTTCCAAGCTTCATACCACAATATAGCCACACCCTTCAGCTTATATGTCGCTAACTCGGCTGCTTCTGTACCACTCATGTGCATAACATCTAAAGTATGCTGAATATGATCAGTAAAGTCCTGGGGATCTTCATTAGGATCTGACCTAGTGAAGATTGGGGGTCCAAATTATGAAAATCACGTATCCTTGTGCCAGCGGCCCTATTTGTACCACTGGTGTCCATAACTGGACCTTCCTACCTTTGACCTTGACCAACAACTATACGGATCAATAATTGGACTGCATTTCTCCGATCCTGCATGGTAGTATCAATAGGTGGATCTGGGGGAATTTCACTACTCTTGGGTTCATCAGGAACTGGAGGAGTTGGAGATGTATGTCACAAAGACTCCTCTCGAATCTCATCTCGTTATCTCACCTGGCTGGGTATACCAACCACCACTTCTATTCCCTTTCCTTTACCTTTATTCTGCCTTGTTTCTAGAATACTTGTTGTACAAAACAATTTATAATTAGACATAATGCACCTATTACACTTGACTTTATGGCACGATCTAAAGAATGGAAAGAAAGTAACAAATCCTAAATGCCACGTAGCCTCCTGCTTATAAATGTGGTGCATAACATATTGATAAACAAGATTCTACATAGACACGGCTTTGTAGACTCCCAAGGACGACTCGCTCTGGTACCACTTTTGTCACGCCCCAAAGTCCCATTAGGGCATACTGGTACCCGTAAGGTTCGGGAGAACCAACCTGTAACTATGTGCTTTCTATACATACTATAAGGGGTTTTTGCGTTTGACATGCTTTTAAGAAGATAAACAGTGATAACAAGCCAAAAGGAAATGTATATGATTAGGCCGTTGGGGCCATGATATTTAAAGTACGAGACATGACCACACTTTACTTTGCATAGTCTACAAAGCCTCTAAATAAAGAAAAACAACTAATAAGGGTAAGGACAGGGCCCGCCTCAATGAACTGTGCAATAAAACATATAAGCTCTAGACATATACAAAGCCCCGAAACAACCTGGAGCTTGGTGACAGCAGCTAAATATCATGTACTCCTATTGGGGAGGTCTACTAGCACATGTACCTGCAGCATGAAATGCAGGTCCCCCGTAAGGGACATCAGTACGAGACAATATACTGAGTATGTAAGGTAGGAAACACTGCATATGAAGTAACAATTTAAATGAAACTGTACACTGGTGCAGCATAAGAGACCACCTTTAGTTGTATTGTGAGATCATGTACTTTATGTTCTTTATATTACTTTACCTTTACTATAAAATCTGTACTGTAAAATCTATGCACAGCTATAATACAAATGACCAATTGATCAGTGGTGAAACTGTATTGGGTTCGTCCCTGGATAGGTTATACTCAACCCCTCGGGCTACGCCCAGTTGATAGGATTGTCCCTGGCTAGGTGCTATCTCCACCCCTCAGGCTACCACCTATCAAAAACTACATACTTTATATTTCAATTACCTTTGAGATGATTCTTTTATTGGCCATAATATTGGAGACATAGGACTGTATATATAGCATGTGACATGTGCATAATTACATAAGACAATATAACAATGAAAAGAGTACATTACACAAATGATGAAATGTGTCTGAAATGGAATAACGCTGAACTATATTTTGTAACAAGAACTCATGTAACTTGGTATCTAAGCATGTATGAAGATTTGAAGGTGACTATGTATGGAATCATATGAACATGTAAAAGAGTGGAGACATGGTTAATAGTGGTGTCGGAGTTGACAAATTCCTTTATGTACCAAGGAGAGATCTATGTTTCATGTCAAGTGATACGAAATTAAGTAACCTTACATACCTCGTTGTATGTTCTCGTTACTATCTCGAGATAACCTTACCTTCCTCCAAATACTTATCTACAACATAGTAGGTGATAAAACTAGCATTAATAGTCAACAAATACACCCTGGCAGTCCAACTACATAACAAAATAATACATGGACAGAAGCGGGTATTTATAAATCCGAGCATACTCTTCCAACCTCTATGTCTCTAATCGTATTTTCCAACACATATTAACACATACACTTCATGACCAGCCTGTTTTAATGCCATAACAGCCTTACAATAGCCCATAAAGTATAACACATAACAATTCTACAAAACCTAAAAATGGACAGCATAACGTTACCTCCCTTCAGTACATTTTGATGTCGACAACTCCAAACCTATTCCAACTTAACCAAACTGTTCCAGCAATATTAACACATATAAACAGACCTAAAACAGTCTTGTTACAACATTTATGAAGTCATGAAGGACGTGAGCTAATAGCCTTACATAAAATAGCCTGCAAGTTCCAATCAATATGACGCTTAAGAAAACACAATAAAACGTGCTTGTTAAATGAAACCAAAGTCAGGGAAGCAACCTTAGGGTGATGTTTATAACTCAAACCACGTTAAGGACACCAATTTCTCTTCATAATACAACTCACAAACCATAGAGAAATCACCAAAATAAAAGGAAAAGGTTCAGTAACTTTCAGCATAGAATCTGTCCAGATTTTCCAACACCAAAGTCCCTTTTAGCTGCTTTACAAAGTTGAGAAAAGTTGAAAGAAAGTAGAGAGAGCAATCTGATTTTTTTTGTGTTCAACTTGAGAATGAATTGTGAAGCTGCTTTTGAACCCTTTATAAAGGGCTATTATGTTGACATTCTCTTGAAATTTTTACCATACTATACCACAATTTATGAAGTTGCTTATCCACCATCGTGGCCCCCAAACTTGGGCCTAAACGGGTCTCCAAGTTGATGGGCTTGGCTCTCTATTTTCAGCTTTCACTTAGTTTTGGGCCCAATTTGCTAAGTGTATTGTGATGTCTTTGGGCCCTTTTTATTATACTTATTGGGATGAAATGTATCCCATTTATGATACTAAATCATGGGCCAAAGTTACACCCTTAACACAGACTTTATTCATAATCAAATTTGAACAAATTCGACGTTGAATCTCGTCTCCGTTTAGCTAGCAAATTTAAGCTAAGCAAGTAGGTGACTCGCCTACTAGCTTATTAAGTCCTACAAGAACCTCAATTCTTTCTCTTTATTTAAGGTCGCACTCTCCTCAATTCGACATAAAATGTATATATACTTGACCCTCTTAAGCATTAGACGCACATATAGCTCGTTAACACAAGATTCAAGCACTTTTGAAAATTAGCGTTAATTCGACCAAACCATGTCATGTTTCATTTGAATTATACTAGTAGTGCAAGGTGTGGGGTGTTACAGAATCTTTCCCCTACCTTGCTCAAAGATTTCGATGAAACTTATTAGAAATTTTGAATTGAATTTTTGATCTTGATGATGGCAGAAGGTGGAAAATATTTTTGCATAAAGACTGATGAAGATCATCCCAAGTAGCAAAATGCCCACTTGGGAACTTATTAAGCCATCATGCTGCCTTATTACATAGTGAAGAAAGAAATAATGATAACTTAATATGGTTCAGAGAGACTCCATTTTCCCTAAATGTTTGACAGGTTCATGAAAACCAAAGCATATGAGCCTGAAGATCTTCATTTTTGTGCATCCCAAATTGATTGTTCGAGACCATTTGAATCATGGAAGCTTTAATTTTGAACATATGGGCATCAATATTGGGGAGTCCTATAGGATCTTCTTATGTATACGCTGGGTTCATAGCTTGAAGTACCGTCCTACGCTACCTATTGTTTAACTCAACAATTGATTGTCTAACAATTGGTTGTTCTGGTCTTCTTCTTCCTCAAAATCCTATTATTCTATTTCTTCTTCTCCTTTCTCAGAACCCTCAAGTGAACTTTTTGGACTAATTACATCTAACTAATCTTAAAAATATAAAGGATTCTCAAAATTTCTGGATTTCTGAGAAGGATTTGCTTGCGCTTTTAGAGCGAGTAAGAATGTAGTAATTGCAAAAAGAATTAAAACAAGATATTAAACACTAGGAATCGACCTAACCAATTTTCATCCAATCTAACAAAAAATTTTAATAGAATTAACCTGTTCCAATCACCGGTAACAACGCCAATTGATGAAGCAGTTTAGTGGTACTCAACCTTTTCTGTGAGGAGTCGATTTATTCATATGTCATATTCTCGAGGATTCTCTCAAAAGAACATTCTATTAAAAATAGCTAGGCAAAGTTTACTGATTGGTATCGGAAGTCCCCTAAATTTGAATATTTTGAACTAATATTAAGACAATTATCTAAATAAGGATTATGAATTAAATTTAGGTCATAGATAATTTCAGACTAATCTTACTATCTAGTCTATTTAATTAACTTATTTTAAAAACTAATAATCATCTGGTAAAGATTGATTCACTATATTATGCCTATCCTTAGGTTTAATAATGTGTTTTAATTTGATCGGCTAAAACTATTATTTATATCATTAAGTACAAATTAAAGTTTTTCAACAATTAATTAACAAATTGGCCAAATTTATTAGTTTGTTTATTATACAAGTGAAAAGAACTAGTATAAAACAAATAATTAGATATTCTGGAATAAGAAAATTATCCTACTATCATGCCCCAAAAGGGTACCCTAGACGTGACTGACACTCGACGACTATCACTGGTCCCCAAGCAGACCACCTAGTCTCATTGCATTCGTTCGATTCATTCATATGCGAAAGAGTAAATAGAAAAAAATAACTATCAGTGGCTATCACAATCACTATCAAAATATAAAATAAAGAAGTATCCCATAAGAAAAGAAATGGGAAATAAACAATCCCGACACTCTCCATCAATTATCTACATCTACTAAGACTCTATAACTAACATCTAGGAAGTTACCATGATAGGCCATGGCTACCATAATCAAAAGAAAAATGATGAAATAAAGTCAACGCAATAATCATCTTCCAAAAGAAAGGGAGGACTCACCACGGTCTAAAATACTAAGCTCTGAACCTCAACAATTGGGTTGTTGAAGTCCTCTGTCTTTAGAATCTGCATCATAAAATGATGCAGTGCCAATGGAGCGTTAGTACGTGGAATATAATTTATGTAAAATGGGCTAAAGTAATCAATATATGATACAATATCTCATCTTAACTCAGAATAAAGGAAAGGACTCTATCATCTCACTATCCATCAAGACATCATATAATCATATCAACGTCAGATTACTAACAAAAAGGAACCTATCTAGGAGTTCCTATAACCGACAATCACCACCTATAATCCAGTAGTGATACGATGAAAAGATGTCATTTCCACATCCATCCAATACCTTGCTGGGGTAAAGAACGAGTCTGTCGAGGATCCCAAGAAATCTGTCCAGTCCTCTGCGGGACAAAGGAAGCATCAACTTTCAGTCTAATCCTCCCCTACATTGTTCACATAGTTAATGAGTGTGAGTGGGACTTACTCTTACCCATTTTGGTGCCAATACTCCTCCCAGGACTCAATATACTCATAAGTCTATCAAGGTCAGACTGTTACATACACACCCCTCTCAAATAGGGTCCTTATCTCATCTATCATTCTATCAACTCAAGAAAGGAATTCTTCTCCTCACCTCTATCAAAACTCAGTTAAATCCCAAGGATATCAATTTACATCTATTTCAGCCATCACAATACTCATCTCAAGACTCAGACTTCATTAATCATCACATTCAAATAACTAAGGCTCTAGATATTACCCCTAAGATCATTATTTAAGTCTTTGACAGATGATTCACATAGGAAAATGTATAATCATATAATAATATATGTAAATAGTTTCATTACTTCATGATGATCATCAACTTAACATAAAATATAAGATTTAAAGATAAATTCAAGAAAATATGTAAGAAACTTAAATACAAGACCTATCAGTTAACTTTCTACATCTTAGTCTATAAATTGGGGCACATGGAAGAACAATTCCATGTTCTGGGGTAGCCTTTACATACCTGGGATGAAAATTGTACTAATCTTCAACAAGAACTAGGACCCATACTTTCAATCGTAGGGCTCTTCCTTGCTTGCTCCCTCAAAACTTACTCTTAAAACTTCTGAGAATGTGGGATTTTGAAACCCTTGCATATGAAATAGGTGTTAAAAGTATGTTTTGGGCTATTAAAATAGGTTTGGAATACCCAAAATACCCTTTCCTTAATTTAAAAGAAAATTCATCACAAAAATTACATTAGTCCGCGCCATCACGCACCAGTGTATTTTTAGAAATTCAACCTCCATCGAAAAGTAAAGGAAAAACATAAGTATGGATCCGTGATGGGTCCATATTGGGGCCTGTCATGCACCTTTACTGTTTTAGGTCCACGATAGGTCTACGTCGTGGCCTTGTCGCATACCCTCACTATTTCTTGGCCAACTTGCGAAAATTAATTTTCAACCCAGTTGCTCTTAAATCGGGACAAATCGTTTTCTGACTCAATTTTTTGCACTGATCACAAATCCAATTTGGATTTCTCATTGGAGCTTCGAAGATGCGTTGCGCACATGATATACTTTAGGGGCATTTTGGTAATTTCATGGGGTGTTACATCATCTTCCCTTGGGATCATTCATCCTCTAATGAAGATTCAAGGTCGAAGGTGAACATGAATAACTCCAAAAATCATCCCATTCCTCACTTGTGAACACTTGAACCCTCGACTATCCATCACATAACCTATCTATCTCTGTCTTAGACTCGAGAATAGAATAAGATTAAGGTATTAACTCAATGAAAGGAGACATTCAATAATGCTAAGAATAAGAACATTTACCTTCAACATCATCATCATTTGGAATGATAGATACGTGTATTTGAGTTTCATCGCTTTCTCAGCTTCACACGTAGCTTCATCAACAAATTGATTCCTCCATAGGACTTTAACAGAGGCTATCTCTTTATTCCTCAGCTTACGAACTTGTCGGTCAAGGATCTAGACTAGAATTTCTTCTTATGATAAGCTATTCTTCACACCTGTACTCTCCACAAGAATTCTAAGGTTGGATCCCCTAAACACTTCTTCAGCATAGACACATGAAACACCAGGTGAACTCTATCTAGCTCGGAAGGCAAATCTAGCTCATAAGCAACCTTCCTAATCCTTCTTATGATCTAGTATGGTCCAGTGTAATGGGTACTCATCTTTCCTTTCTAGACAAATCTCATGACACCCTTCATGGGTGACACCTTCAAGTACACCCAATCATCCACCTCAACTTCCAAATCTCTTCTTCTCACATCTATATATGACTTCTGACGACTCTGGACTATCTTCAACCTTTCCCTGATGACTTTCACCTTCTCCATAGACTGTTGCATGAGATCAAGTCCAATCAAGTTAGCTTCACCAACCTCGAACCAGCCAACTAGTGATCTACATCGCCTCCCGTATGATGCCTCATAAGGGGCCATCTGAATGCTGACATGGTAGCTATTATTGTACGAGAACTCAATCAATAGTAGATGATAATCCTAACTTCCTTTGAAGTTGATGAAACATGCTCTTAGCATATCCTCTAAAATTTGAATGGTTCACTTTGCCTGTCCATCCGTCTCAGGGTGATAAGCTATGCTCAAATATACTTTCATGCCCAATCCTTTTTGAAAGTATATCCAAAATTGAGAGGTGAATTAAGCTCCTCTGTCCGAGATGATGGACAAGGGAACCCCATGCAACCTTATAATCTCACGAATATACAGTCGGACATACTCCTCAACAGTGTGAGTTGTCTTTACTGCCAAAAAGTGGGATGATTTCATCATCCTGTCAATGATCTCCCATATCGAATTATGATACTTTTGGGATCGAGGTAAGCCTGTGATAAAATCCACACTGATCGTCTCCCACTTCCATTCTGAAATTGCAAAATTCTGAGCTAATCCACACAGTCTTTGATGTCCAACCTTAACCTATTGGAAATTTGGACACTTAGAGACAAATTCAACAATGTCTTTCTTCATCCCATCCCACCAATAGACTTCCCTCAAGTCGTGGTACATCTTGGTGGGATCAGCATGGATAGAATATCTCATGCTATGAGTTTCAACCATGATTCTATCTCGAACACCATCAACATCGAGCACACAGAATGTCCTTTGATATCTTAATACCCCATCTCCCCCTTGGGAGAAAACCACACCTTCTGCTTATGAACTGCCTCTTTCAATTGGAGTAAGATAGGGTCTCGGTCTTGCTTTTCTTTAACTTCTAACACTACAGATGAAACGGAACCATTCTGAACATTAACACCGCCTTCGTTGTTCTCCTCGAGTTGCACTCTTAATCAAGCTAATATATGCACCTCCTTGGCTAATTCTCTCTTCCCTTCCTCCACATAGGCAGTCCTAACCATGAACATCCTGCTAAGAGCATCAACAAAAATATGAGCCTTACTTGGGTGGTAGAGAATGCTCACACCATAATCCTTGAGCAACAAGAGCCACCTCTTCTACCACAGGTTGAGCTCTTTCTGACTGAACACATACTGCAAAATCTTGTGGTCAATGAACATGTCCACATGTACTCCATACAAATAGTGACGCCATATCTTAAGTGCTAATACCATTGCTGCTAACTCTAGATTATGAGTCGAATAATTCTTCTCATGGATATTAAGTTGTCTGGAAGCATAAGCTATCACCTTCCCTCTCTGCATAAACACATAACCCAATCCAACTCTATATGGATCACAATATATCACGAAGTCACCGGTCCCATCTACAAGGTCAACACTGGTGCTGTAGTCAATCTAGTCTTCAACTCCTAAAAATTCTTTTCACATGCCTCAGACTACTGAAACTTGGCCTTCTTCTGAGTCAGCTTTATCAACGGGGCTGAGAGAGAAGAAAAGCCTTCAATAAATCTGCGATAGTAGCCTGTTAAACCTAATAAGCTTCTTATTTCTATTGGAAAAGTTGGTCTTGGCCAGTTCTTAACTACCTCAATCTACCAATTATCTACCCAAATACCATCTCCCGAGATGACATGGCCTAAGAAAGACACTAACTTGAGCCAAAACTCACACTTAGAGAATTTGCATACAACTCATGATCTTTGAATGTTTGTAAAACCACTCTAAGGTAATTAGCATGCTCCTCCTAATCTCTCAAATATACCAGAATGTTATCAATAAACACAATCACGAACATATCAAGATATGACCTGAATACCCTATTCACTAGATCTATGAAAGCTGCAGGTGCATTTGTCAACCTGAAAGACATGACTAAGAACTCAAAACAGACATACCATAACCTAAAGGTTGTCTTTGGGATGTCACTTTCCCTCATCTTCAACTGGTGATAACCTGATCGAAGGTCTATCTTTGAGAAACAAGTAGCACCCTGAAGTTGGTCGAAGAGATCATCTATTCTGGGTAGAGGGTACTTATTCTTTATGGTAACCTTATTCAGCAGCTGATAGTCTATACACATTCTAAAAGACCCATCTTTCTTATGCATGAATTAGGAGCACCTGTGAGATACTAGGCCTTAAGAAACCTTTCTTTAATAAGTCTTTCAATTGCTCTTTCAACTCTGGGGGGACATTCTATAGGGTGGAATTGAAATGGGTTTAGTCTTGGGAAGAACATCGATCCCAACG
>JAOTQJ010033267.1:0-15801 GCA_025642045.1 Solanum sejunctum
GCAACCCTCAACTTAGTCTTTTAGTCTGAGTTAAGGTGCGCAATATCCATCCTTTGAACCAGGGTCGCTCTTGGTAGCCACCCTAAACTTAGACTTTTTTCCTCAGACAAGGTACACAATGTTCAAGGAAATACTAGGGCTAATTTCAGGATGTTTTACTAGATAAAGCTAGGTTAATTAGGTATTTTCAAAGAATAGGTATATATTAGGCTTTGATGTTCACGCTCCAACAGAAAAGCGGTCGCTATCAAGTATAATCCTAACCAGAGGCTAGGGTTGAATCTATAGGGAATACAGGTCTGACCAAATTGACTCACCAACAATCATTTCAAGTGCTAATCGACTATATTCTCTATAATGAGGGAGTTTGCAAATTGGATTAAAATAATTACAAAAACTATACCAATAATTATGAAGAGATAATCAATTTGAGAAGCAATTTGGGAATTGTGTTCCTCACGATTAACTAACTCAAATCCCTAGATAACATAACCCTAATTTAGACATTGCATATAGGACGGTAGCTTAGGTTCTTCCAACCCTCTTGTAAAGGTGAAGGTCGAATTTCACCATGGCATTTGGTGGGCAACCATGGTGTGCCAACTAAGCGTTATGCATTATCTCAATTAGCCTCTCTTTCGTCAGGTTGTGTTAATTACACGAGAACACATCAATTGAATCCTGTCACCCATTTTCTTTTCCTATTCATCACTACCTTAGTGGGGATGATTACATTAGATAGGGTTTGGTGTTGGACACCACCAACCAATAACCATTCCGAAGGGAAATGGTCAATACATACAAATACCTAATCAAAGAAATACAAATAATCTAGGTTATCAAAAGCTGGCTACTTATGGTTCCTACAACCCCAAGTTGTGGAGGTTTAGCTACTCATAACTAGGGCAAAATCACATTCAATGAATAGAATAAACATGGTTGAGAAATTACCCAAAGAAAATGAAGAACAAAAGCCCCCTTGATGTTGAAATCACGATATTGAATAATAGATTTTGATTACAAGTGATTTCAAATCCCTAAATTGGTTCTTCAAAGTAAAACCCTAAGTATCTATACTAAACCCCAGAAAAAGCTCTCTAAAATATTCTCTCTAAAATATTCTCTCTAAAATATTCTCTCTATCTTTTCTATAATCTGATGTGAATAATAGTCCCCTTTTAAAATCCTAACTTAAACTATTTATAATATTTACAAAAATGACCTAAAAATAAATAAGAAAAGTTGGTCGGCAGCAGTTACGATTTGTAGGTATGACTCATAGAGTGACCTATGGGTCATAGTCGGGCTTTCCTAGTCAACCCTTGTCATTTTAGATTTAACTATTACGATCCCTACTACGAGTTGTGGTCTGGTCTACGACTCATACCCTAAGCTCATATGGCTGACTTCAATTTCTCAGATTTTGATTTTTAGAAGTTTTTAGTCACTACGACCATCTCCTACAACTTGTAGCTTGGACTACGACTCGTAGTGAGTCTGGTAGATCTTCAAATTCAACATAATCTGTTACTTTTCTCTAAAATCAGGCCAACCTATATTTTCTACAAAAACAAACATAAAACACATAAAAACTATAAAAAGTCACATTAATAACTTGCAAAATCCCTTGTTTTAGGCATCAAACGTGTTTTATTTTGACAGCAAATCAACACCCTTAATTTAGAACTGTTCCTTATCCTCAAGTGACGACTCGATATACATACACAATAAGTAATACATGGAAATCATTCTAATGGCATATACTTCTCTCAATTTCAGCTCAGGTACCCAAACTAGCATTTTCAAAACTTGATTGGATGGCTACCAAGCAAACCAAGGCACATTGATGCATTTGATAATCTAACTATGACAAGCTAAGGAGTATCAACAATTCACAATCACTGCATAAGTTATATGCTAATCATGCAATGCAAATGCCCTCACAGAAAAGAAATCCGTCTTTTTTCACTCAATAAGCAATCAAAGAAGATTGAGGGAGTGTGCCAGCACACTTACTCTCGCAAATAAGATCCATGAATGATAACCAATACCATAGGCTTGCCCATATACTCACACTTTGGACTGTTGACTAGTTGGATCATGATCACTTTAGGACTTCATAGGCTTGTAACGTAGGATCATGGGGGCTTTGGTAAGGTATTTTTGGGTAATTAGTGACTAAAAGCCATCCTTGAACCATGTTTTTCAACATTTTCACCTTGATAACTCAACCGGTGTCACTTCGTCCTCCCTTATTCTTCACTTTCATGCTTTTCTAGTTACTTTCTTTTCATCTTTCATCTTGTGTCTTAATTTTTTAAACTCATTTGGCTATTCTTCTAATTCTAAGGCAACTTTTTTCTTTTTCTCTCACACGGTACATGATTTTCCATTCTTTCTTTCATTCCCAACCAATTACCTTATTTTTGCTACTATACCACAACATTATCCACCTTAACTTAGCTTTTAGCCTAAGGTGAAGTACACAATATCCATTCCCTAAACCAGGGCCACTTTTTGTATCCACCATCAACTTAGGATTTTTGCCTCAATCAAGGTTCACATGTCCAAGGATAGATCAGGGCCAATATCAAAACGTTTCACTAGACAAAGTTAGGCTAGTTAGGTGTCAAGAAAGAAATGGTACATGTAAAGCTCAAACATTTAGAACAAGGGGTAAACTCTTTCATTTGGTAAGTCATTTAGGCAAAGGTGGACTAATTTAAAGAATAACGGCCTAAGAACCCTTCCCAATTAACAAAATCTCCAGTCCAACTCAGAGTAGCAAGGTTCTAAATCAGTATATAATGCATGAATATGACAAAATTAGCTCCCACAAACATGCAATTGCATACATAATCAACATAGACTCAGAGGTCATGCTTCAAGCATCAACTTGCCTTACTTCATTAGAATAAACATTTTCAAACCAATCACATGCAAGATTTGCAATAGTAACCAACAATCCCAGAAATTTAGTGCATACTCCCTTTTTCAACACTTTCAATAAAATCATTCAAAACTATATACATGCCAAAAGTATTAATCGCCATATATCCACAAATTATCTACAACACCTAAAACATGCTGGTTCAACATAAAGTAAAATCACCTACAAGGAAAAAGAAACGTGGTAAAAAAATCTTGGGATATCAAAAATAGGATAGTTATAGTCTAAAAACTACTCAGACTTCATCTAAGTCGATAACTTCCCGTAGCCCACCGAAAATGATACTTTGTCCTCAAAGTAGATATATATAATAAAACAAAATAAGCATATAATCCAAATAGTAATAAAAAACAAATTATCCAAAAATAATAATAAAAAAAAAGTAGAGTATCCAAAAATAGTAGTGAGAACAAAGTATCAAAAAATAGTAAGCATGAGGGTCAAAAGTAGCAAAACATGGTGCTTAGGCACTGGCATCAGTCTGATCTTGGGGCTCTCTCTCCTCTTTGTGGTGTGGGTTACAACTGAACTCGAGATACTAGCTCTATCTAATCTCTGCTGCTATCAAGCCTGCCTTTGCTGCTCTATCTGTATAGAGTCTCTCATCACTAGGTTAGTAATTTTCTCCTCTAGCTCTGCCTCCTCCTCAACATTCCTCTGCCTCTTCTAGGCCACATCTACATCATCACCCTCCATAGGCCTCTTCCCAAAAGCATGTGGGTGATCTTCGAATATAATAATCAAGTCCTTACCTATAACTGCCTCCTCCGGGGTTGCTATCAGGGCTGCTAATAATATCATCAAGTCAGCCTTGAACTTGGCCAACTTCTGCTATATGACAGTCAAATCTGCAAAATGAACTCCCTCAAGCCTCTTCTAGACCCTAGACTCAAAAGCTTCATCCCTAGCATCCACTACAGTAACTCTCCAGTCCATATCATATCGGGTGAGTGCCTTGGCCCTCTCCT
Source organism: Solanum sejunctum (assembly GCA_025642045.1). NCBI lineage: Eukaryota > Viridiplantae > Streptophyta > Magnoliopsida > Solanales > Solanaceae > Solanum > Solanum sejunctum. Next base: position 3,919 of record JAOTQJ010033267.1, read on the forward strand.
CCGAAGCCTGCAATGTCTGATGAACCCAGGGCTTGATCTGGTCCATTAACTTGCCCAATTATGCCTCATTCCTAGTCAACCTACATACCAAAGCATGAAATATAAAAGCAGACATAATAGGTAAGTCTGGAGAAGTAACCTGAGAAGCGGATGGCTCTGGTGCAAGTGTATCTACGGAGGGCATCGCCTTAGTATCAACTGCTGGAGGCTGCTCTAGTGCAACTGGAATGGAGGTTGTAGGAACTGGAGTCGGATCCTTAGTAGCTGGGTCGAGAGGAAATGTCTGAGGCATGGGAGGAGGAACTGCTCTTTGAAGGGTTACCATATTCTCATCAACCTTGATAAGGCTGAGATCTATAGTGTGAAAGGCCTCGACGTGTGGGTCTATGTGAAGAGAGACACACACTTTGGCCTCAATGCATAGTCTATGTATTAAGATAGGGAATGAAAATGAGGTATTCATCTAGAGTGCAGACTCATGAATCTACTCAGCCATGACTCGCGCCCAGTCGATCTCATAGCTAGCTAAGATATTATCTAGTAACACGGCCTACTCTAAGGTGATGACATTATCCATGAATGTAGGCTTGATACGCGATCGAATAATGGCCCACTAGAATTTGGCTAGAAAGGAGAGGTGTGACTTCACTATAGGCTCGGTATGGTTTGTGAGCCATGTAGGCTTGGCATCACCCTCTACTATCTGGCTCGCCACTCTTCTGAGGAGCTCAATCCTTCAATCAATATTCTTCTTGATCATAGCATGCCACATCTTCTTTATCTTGCGGTCATACTCAGTTGTGTGTTGTGGTACCCTGTAAGTTAGGACCAAATTGAACTTGGCGGATGGTTTCCTCGAAGATATCTACGTCTGAGAGAAACAGAAACAAAAGGGCAAACACACAAAAATAAACACTACACCAGTTGTAGGTTGCAGGTACTAGGCACTGGTATGACTCATAGGGTGACCTATGAATCGTACTTAGGCCTCATAGTACAAAGGTACCTGAGTAAAAAATCACACTCGAAATAGGTATGAGGCACAGGTATGACTCATATGGGGATGATGAGTTATAGTCTGGCTCGTACCAATTTCAAGTAACATTTTTAAGCATAAGGCATGCTCACGAGACCCCCACTATGGTTCATAATGGACACTACGACCCGTAGATGGGTCTTATATGGTAAGTGTTAAGGGACCACAGGTAATTATTATTCCTTATGAGAGGCCACTATGACTCATAGGTCTTTCTATGAGTCATTGCGTATCCCTCGTAGTAGGGAATATCAAACACCAATGGTGTATTCTACCTTACCATGTGAATAACAATCAATCAACTAAATATTTTAAACAACATGCGAAGCAATTTTTGAAACTAATAGGCACAAAAATATCCCACGATCCTTAATCAAGATAATTCTATCTAAAAGCCAATCAAGCAACTATCACTTTCACATACATTCAAGAATTTTCGAAGAAAATCATCAATCCCAGAATTCACAACAATGGTACTAACACTTAAACAAGGAAGATCAAAGGGTTGGATGCACAATCATGCAAAGAATTTCTCAAACAACCATATTCAACCCAAAAAACACACCCACAACAAAATTACAATCCCACCATGAATATATAAGTTAATCAAGCATCACATAGTCATTTTATACATATGATCAACGCTAAATATGGCAAGGTATCATTATCTGAACCAACCAATAAGAGTGATTTCAAAATTTAGAATCACATTAGGGAATTTTAAAGGACACAACCCTAATTCTCATTTCTATGCGTCAAGTTTCTCATGGGTACTTTCAATACCAATTCCAAACACACAATCATCCAAGAATTTCAGAAGATAATAAAGTTTGTGTGCACAATTTAAACAGAACATACGTCAAGCGAAGACAATTAATAGTTGACAAGATGAGAAAGAGGAGAGGAAGCCAAAACCCTAACTATCAATGCTTATTAAAATATTCATTGAAAAATGACATTGGTTAGTCGGGAAATTGATCAGTACAGTGTGGGAAAATGTTATGGGGACCGATTTTGAGGAAATAGGGGTTCAGAATAGGGAATTAAGGGTCATTTTGACCCTTAATATACCCCAACCGAGTTGAGTTTTAAAATCACTAAGTCGGGTCTACGAGACCCTAATTACGAGTTATAGGGCTTCCTACGACTCATAGGTCATGGTTTCATAGCAGACCCTAACACTTATAAAAATTCATTAATCATACCTAGGCATTACAAATCCCACTTAGGACTTGTAGCATGGATGATGAATCGTAAGATTAGCTCATAATATATATGCCAATTTCAATAATCACTTTTAGCCTCTATGAGGCATGATTACGGGTCATAGTGTAAGCTACATGTAGGCCTGGTCGTAGAGGTTGCTTCCAATGTTATTTTCTACCAACTTTCAGCCCTTTTTTAACACCTAAAAATCAACATCTCAAGATACACCAATCTTCAAATCACACAACTGATTCAATGTCTTCAAAATCAAAACAAATTCCACTACCTAGAAATTTAAACAATCTAAATAAACTCAAAACAATCCAAAAACACGAGAAGTACTTGGGTTGCCTCCCAAGAAGTGCCTTGTTTAACATTATGGCTCAACTTAGTCATCTATGAATCATCAAAAATCCTCAATAGCCCATACCTCACTTTTGAGCTCATTCGAGATCTTCACTGACTAGCGGATATCAAAAACAACCTCTACATCGTTGACTCCAAACCTGAGTTGACAGAAATCCATGTCTACTAATGCTCTCCCGGTAGCCAAAAATGGCCTTCCCAAAATAATAGGGACCTCAAAATCAGCCTCACAGTCAAGAATTAGGAAATTTGCTGGAAAGATAAACTTATCAACTTTCACCAACACATCAAAAGGAATTCCCTCTATTTCTTAATCGTTCTATCCGCTATGAGTATCTGAATTGTTGTTGGAGTAAGAGAACTAAGACTATTTTCTTTGAAAATGACGTGAGGCATCAAATTTATGCTTGCTCCCAAATCACAAAATGCCTTGCGAACTTTACATTAATAATGGTACAAGGAATGTTGAATACACTGGGATCTTCCCTCTTTTGGACTAGGCATTTGTTCATGATGACACTATATTGTTGGAGCTCTTACAAAAGCTCTTAGCTTATCCTGCGCTTTTTCATCACCAAATCCTTCATATACTTGGCATACCCAGGCTTCTTCCCCAATGCTTCTATAAGGGGGATGTTAATGGAAAATTGCTTTAATATCGAAAGGAATTGTTTAAATTTACCATCCTCCTCCTTTTTCTTGAGTCTTTGGGAAAAATAAGGAGGAGGTTTTGGGATCATCTTGGGCTTTTCTTGCTCTTTCAACCCTTCACTTTACATCCCATTGCTTTCCAAACCTTCTTCCCCAACCTCAACCTTGTTATCAAGGCCCTTCTCACAAGCTTCATCATCGACCACTAGCATTGGGGGATCTATGGTGCTTTTCCCACTTCTCGTCATGACTATCATGCAATGTCCATCATTCTTTGAATTTTGAACCATATTACTTGGCAAGGTGCCCTTTTAGCGTTGGTTCAATTGAGAAGATAGTTGATCAAATTGTTGCTCTAATTGTTTGATGGCCACCAAATGAGACTCTATCTTTTGATTTATACTAGAAATATCCAATCTCATCTCTTTTAAAGTCTCATTTTGATGGTCGGTTTTCTTCTACAATTTGTAAAACATTTCCTAAATCCTAGAATTGCTAGAACCGACATCACAACTATGGGGAGGTAGATAGGGACCATTCCTATATCTATCTCTTTCCCCCCACTTGGCCTTCGGTACTCTTTGTCTTTCATAATAATCGACACATTATCTTTATATACACCCTCTCTATTATAGGTCCTACCTTGATTTTTGGAACCTTGCCTTCCATAGTCCGAGTTGGACCCTTAGGCATTGTTTTGAAAACTCCCTGCTTAATACTAACGAAGCAAGCATCTTCATCAAAGAAGGATTCTTCATACATGGGCATCTTTAGAGGTTGGTGAGTCACCGCATGAACACTTTCTTTGTTTTGCTTCAACACCAAATCAATACTTGTGCGAAGTTGAGCAAATTGTTGCATAATCTACTCATTTACCTTTGCTTGCTCATTGTTAGTGTTCACCATACACGAAGTTTTAGTTGCACCTCTCTCTCGTTGACCTCATTTACCTTTCCTTGCTTATTGTTAGTGTTCACCACACACTCAATGATGATTTTATGTTTAACCTTGGGACTGTGCAAAAACACTCACTCTCACAAAAGATATTCATGCATAATGACTAATACCATAGACTTGCCCTATACGCATGACTTAGGACCTTCAACAAACTAGACTAGGATCACTTTAGGATTTTCTAGGCTTGTGATGTAGGCTCAAGGGGCTTTGGTAAGATATTTCAGGAAAATAGTGACTAATGGACCTCCTTAAAATTGAATTTTTCTTCACTTTTGCCCCACCAAACTCTATCATTTTCACTTTATTCTCCCTTTTTCCTTATTCAAGCTTTTTTGGGTGCTTTCTTCTTATTTTTCATCTTTTTGCCTTGTTTTTATACTTCTTTGTGCTTTTTTAGCTCAATCTAAGGCATATTTTATTCTTCTTACACCAGTTACATGATTTTTCTTCTTTTTCTCTTCTTTCCTAACTCACCCCCTTATTTTTATGCTTTTACCCTTTCACCAGTGACCCTTAAATTAGGCTTTTAGCCTATGGTGAAGTACATAATATCTACCCTCCGAACTAGGGCCACTTTTGTGTAGCCACCCTTAACTTAGACTTTTTGCCTCAATTAAGGTTCACAATGCTCAAGGAAAGACTAGGGCCAATATCAGTATTTTTCAGTAGATAAGGATAGGTTAATGGTGTTTAGAAAGAATTGGTACATGTAAGGCTTAAATATTTGGAACAAGGGATATATCATCACGTGGTTGGCTATTTTAAGATAAAGTAGACTAATTAAAGAACAAAGGCCTAAAATCCTTTCCTAATTCATTTAATCTGCAATCTAACTTAAGAGTAACAGGGCAAGCTCTCTATTAGCACAAAATACATGAATCTAGCAAAATAAGTTCACGCTCACATAACATTGCATACATTATCAACAATAGACTTACATATCATGCCTCTTATCTTAATTTAACCTCAATTATCAGAACAGATATTGTCAAACACATAAACATGCATGGTTGCTATCTAGCCACTAATCAAAATTTTTGGTGGGTACCATTTTCCAAAACAAAACATAAAAACATGTTATATGCCATAAGTATTAGTATTATGTGCTACAAGTATTATCTAAACATCCCAAACATGATGGTTCAACGAAAAGTAAATATCCACAAGGAAAATAACCTCGGGATCAAAAATTGGGATAGTTATAGACCATAAGCTACTCAAACTTCACCGAGGTCCATAAGTAACCACACCCCATCGAAAAAGATGTGCATTGTACCCAATGCACAAAATCAAGCAAACTAAACACACGAAGGGGTCAAAAATAAACCTAGGCACCTAAGCTTCGGTCTATCTTGGATTGCCTCCCAAGCAATGCTTGATTTATTATCCCGACACGACATTGATAGCTTGACTACTTAGGCTTTCCCAAGATCTCATTCCTTTACCGTCTTTAACTCTTCCATATTTCCAAGGTATGGCTTGACTCTTTGGCCATTTACTTTGAAAGTTCATCCATTTCATCTCTCCAGTTCAATTGCCCCATGATCAAAGACTTGTGCTACTTGGAAGGGTCCCAACCATCTGGATTTGCACTTCCCAGGAAACAACTTTAGTCTAGAATTGTAGAGCAGCACCAAGTTCCCTGATGTGAATTTATGGTTTTCTATGTGGCGGTCATGTTGTACTTTCATTCTCTGTTTACACAAAGCAGCATTCTTATATGCTTTCAATCAAAATTTGACAAGCTCATTAAGTTGGCTCAACCTAGATTTTGCTATATCATTCCAATCTAGATTCAACTTCTTCAATGGCCACAATGCTCAAGCTCCACTGGCAAGTGACATGCTTTCCCAAAGATAAGTTGGTAGGGAGACATGCTTGTAGGAGTCTTGAATACTATTTGGTATGCCCATAATGCATTATCAAGCTTCCATGACCAATCTATCTGGCTTGCATTCACAATTTTAGATAGAATATATTTGATTTCCCTATTGGACACCTCCATCTGCCCACTCGTCTGAGGATGATAAGGCATCGCCACTCTATGTTTCATTCCGTACTTCTCCAGAAGAGCTTTAAAGAACCTATTAAAGAAGTGAGAACCTCCCTGACTAATGATTGTGGAAGGGGCACCAAATTTTGAGAAAATGTTCTTTTTCAGAAATATTGTGACACTTTTACCCTCATTGTTAGGTAGAGCCACGGCCTCCACATAGTTCCATACATAATCCACAGGAACTAAGATGTACTTATTTCTATGTGACATAACAAATGGTCCTATGAAATATATCCCCCATACATCAAATAACTCAACCACTAAAATAGGGTTTAGAGGGAGCTCATGCTTACGAGAAACCCCACCTTCTCTTTGGCACCTATCACAAGCTTTGGCATAGTCGTAGGCATCTTGGTGGATAGTAGGCCAATAATACCCACGTTATAAGATCTTATAGGTTGTTCGAATCCCACCATGATATCCACCCACCAATGACGAGTGGTATGCCTCAAGTATGCTTATCATCTCAACCTCAGGAACACAGCGATAAATAATCCCATCAGCACATACACGGAACAAGTATGGGTTATTATAAAAGAACTTCCTCATATCAGACATAAATTTTTGACGCAGATGTGTGTTTAAGTCGGGTGGCACGATATCACTCACCAAGTAATTTGCATAATCTAAAATCTAAGGTATCAGATCATGTGATGCATCCAACACTCTTTGAGTAGGGAAGGAATCATTTATTAATCCATTATCAAATTTTATCATTTCCCCATCTTCCAATCTAGAGACGTGATCTGCAACCTGATTCTCTGTCCCTTTTCTGTTAATGACGTCAAAGTTGAACTCTTGTAAGAGAAGTACCCATCTCATCAACCTTTGCTTCACATCCTTTTTAGACATCAAATATTTAAGTGTTGGTGGTTTGTACATACCACTACTTTGGCTCCCAATAGATATGACCTGAACTTTAAGAATGCAAAACCAATGTGAGTAACTCCTGTTCTGTGATAGTGCAATTATTTTGGGCCATATTTAGGACTTCACTTGAATAATATATGGGATGCAATATCTTCTTCTTACGTTATCCCAGTACCAAACCTAGAGCAACCTCACTTGCATCACACATGATCTCAGTGGGCTTAGACCAATCTGGAGCTAAAACAATTAGTGCGAAGATCAACCTCTTCTTTAACTCTTCAAACGCTCTCACACATGCATTATCAAACATGAACTTAGCATATTTCTACAATAATTTGCATAATAGGTGTGAAATTTTAGAGAAGTCTTTTATGAACCTCCGATAAAATCCTGCATGTCCCAAAAACTCCTCATAGCTTTCACTGAGATAGGTGGTGGGAGCTTCTCAATCACCTCCACTTTAGCTTTGTCGACCTTAATGCCTTTGCTAGATATCCTGTGCCCTAACACAATACCCTCTTTCACCATGAAGTGACACTTTACCCAATTTAGTACTAGATGACTTTCTACGTATCTTTTCAATGTATTATGTAGGTGCTTCAAACAATCCTCAAATAAGTTCCCAACCATACTAACATCATCCATGAATTCTTCAATAGTGTTCTCCACTATGTCTGAGAAAATGGACATCATGCATCTCTGAAATGTCGCAGGGGCATTACACAACCCGAATGGTATCCTCTTGAATGTGAAGGTGCCATAGGGGTACGTAAATGTGCTTTTCTCCTAATCCTGTGTAGCAATTATAAACTGAATATAGCCTGAATACCCATCAAGAAAGCAGTACCACCCCTTTTTCGCTAGTTTATCAAGTATTTGATCCATGAATGGCATAGAAAAATGATCCTTCTCTATCGAGGCATTAAGCTTTCTGTAATGCATGCATACCCTTCATCCTGTGACTGGACTCAGTATTATCAATTCGTTGTTGGCATTAGGTACCACTGTGATGCCTCCTTTCTTTAGGACACACTACACTTGGCTCACCCATTTATTATTGATAATCGGGTAGATTATTCCTATATCCGTCCATTTAATGATCTCTTTGCATACAAACTTTTGTATATGAGGGTTTAGGAGCCTTTTATGCTCAATTCGCAGCTTGTAGTCTTGACTAACAGGAATTTATGTGTATATATGCCAAGAGGGATGCTAATAATGTCTATAATAGTCCATCTGATGGCCTTCATAAATTGTTTGAGCACCATTACAAGGGCATTTGCTTGCTTATCATTCTGATATGTAGTTATTGTGATCGACAAGGTGTTGTTAGCTCCCAAAAATACATATTTCAGATGTGCTGGAAGGGCCTTCAATTATAACACGGCAGGTCTTCTATGGAAGGCTTTGTGGGTAGTGATTCTCGATTTTGCAAATCTACCTCTAACCTAGTTTGCCTCTTAATACCATAAGACACCCCTAGAGCATTTATTGTCTCCTTATAGTCTAGGATACCATCACTGTCGAAGTTCATCATCACTGCCTTTAAAGTATCAAAACCGAATCTTACCTTAAGTGGTACTTCTAGCTCAGCTTCATCAATAGTCTCGATAACAGAAACCACTCTCACATCATTGTCTTTTCTAGCTTACTGACATATGTTAAACATGACCTCATCCTTCCCAAATCTAAACTTGAGTTGGCCCTTCTACATATCTACCAAGGTCTGATTGGTGTCTAAGAAAGGTCTTCCCAAAAGAATAGGAAATTCAAAATCAACCTCATAATCCAAAATAATAAAGTCTGCAGGGAATATGAATTTTTTCACTTTAACCAATAGATTATAGAGTATCCCCACAAGCTTCTTCACTGTTCTATCCACCATTAACAACTAAATGCTAGAAGGAGTAGGGGCTTCCAATCCAAGCTTTTTGTAGACCGCAAGGGGTACCAAATTAATACTGGCACCTAAATCACATAGTGCCCTTGCGAACTTCACACTACCTATAGTGAAAGATATAATGAAAGCTCTTGGATCTTCACACTTCTGAGCCAAGGAATTTGTACTGATAACACTATAATATTGGAGCTCTTGAGAAAGCTATTGACTCACAGTGTACTTCTTGGCAACCAAGTCCTTCATATACTTTAGATAGCCTAGCATTTTCTCTAAAGCCTCAATGAGAGAGATGTTGATAGATGGTTGCTTAAGTATGGAGAGAAAGTGCTTGAACTTGCCTTCCTCATCCTCTTTTTAATTTTTTTAGGGAAAGGAGGAGTAGGCCTAGGGATAGGCTTAACCTTTGTGGTACTTTAGCTACTTCACTCACCCCATCCTTGCCACGATCCTCTCCTTTATCCATATCTTTTGTTGTAACCATCTCCTCACAAACATCTTCCTCATCAACCATCAAAGGAGGATCAATAGTGCTCTTTCCACCCTAGTTGTAACCGCCATACATTATCCCTCATTCTTATTATTTTGCACTGCGTTGCTAGGCAATGTACCCTTCTGACACTAATTCAATTGAGTTGACACTTGACTAAGTTGTTACTCAATTTGTTTAATATCCACAGAGTGAGACTCTGTTTTCTGATTTATGTTTGAAATATCTTATTACATGCTCCTTAGAGTTTCATCTTGTGTCTCAGCCTTTTTCAACAAGTGGTCAAATATCTTCTCAATTCTAGAATTGCCTGTACCTGTATCACGGTTATGTGGTGGCACATAAGGACCATTTTAAATCCTTCTTTGCGACCCCAATCTGTATCTGGACCCCTTTTCCTATTATGGTGACCACCTTGATTATCTCTATAAGCTCCATCCTTACCACAGTTATGACCTTGGTTTCCTTGCCCTTAGTGTCAATAGTCCTAATTGGACCCTTGGACATTGTTCTGGAAAGCCCCTGTCTGATCATTCACAAAACATGTGTCTTCCTCATAGTATGGCTCCTCGTATATAAGTGCATGGGTGAAGGTTGGTGAACCACTGCATTCACTCTCTCTTGATTCTCTTTGATCACTACATCCATGCTTGTGCAAAGCTCAGAAAGTTGTTGCATAATCTTTTCATTAGTTTTGGCTTGCTCTGAACCCACGCTGACAACATATGAACCCTTTGTAGCAGCTCTATCATATTGTCCCCATGCATGATTAGTATTGACCACTTGCTCTATACACTCAACAATCCTTGCTAATGGTTGATTTAGAAACATGCCACCCATGATAGTGTCAGCACAAGCCTAACTCTTCTCATCAAGAGCACAGTAGAAGATCTCTACTAAGGCATCATCAAAAATCTTATGGTCAGGGATGCTCCTCAAACATTTAGTAAACCGCTCCTAAGTAGTGCTTATCGAATCACTAGGAAGATGCTCAAAGTTGTTGCTCTAGTCCTTCAACTTGAGCTTCTTTGATCTAGAGAAGTACCTCTCCAAGAAGGCCTTTTGTAAATCTACTGAGCTACTGATTGAACTCTACGGAACATAGATAACCATAATGCAGCATTGCCTTTAAGAGACAATGGAAAGACATGAATTCGCAGAACATCCATAGACAAATTTTGTGTCCTCATCACACTTTTACAAACAAATGCCATATTGTGCAAGTGGCTACGTGGATCCGATAATGGTAAGCTCGCAAATAGCCCACAGTTCTGCAGCATATGAAATAACCTACTAGAAATGGTAAACTTTGTATCTATCGGTAGTCGTGGCAACACAATAGCTCCAGTCCCATCCAGAGCCATGGGGTTCAACCTGTACTGATTCCACTAGTAAACACTGACATTGAACTCCCAAATCTGTAGAATGTCCTCCAAAGGAGGTAGGTTCTTATTCCTATCATCATCATTATTACCCAAATTCAAAGCTCCATTGGTCACATTATTGACATTCTCTTGTGCTATTATTCTTGTAATTATGTGGTTCTCTGGACCAAATGGATTTAATTGATTGCTTTGACTCCGAGTGTTGGGAATATAATTATCACACCCCCAAAGTCCCATTAGGGCAAACTGACACCCGTTGGCGATAAGGCTTGGGAGAACCAACCTATATTGATGTTCTTTGTATACATATTTAAGGAATTTTCTATGTTTGACATGTTTCTAAGAAGAAGATAAATGGTAAAAAAATCTAAAAGGATATGCAGATAGCTAGGCCATTGGGGCCACGGTGTGTAATGTATGAGACATGACCACACTTTAGTTTACATAGTCTACAAAGCCTCTAGAAAGAAAAAGTATCTGCAAATGTTCGGGACAGGCCCCATCTGAATTATAATATGAACATATAAGATCTAAACACACACAAAGCTCAGAAGAAACCTAGAGTTTGGTAACAGCAGCTGAATGTCCTATACTCTACTAGGGAGATCTACTAGCACCGGCACCTGCAGCATGAAATGCAGGTCCACCAGAAGGGACTCAGTACGAGATAATATACTGAATATGTAAGGCAGCAAATAATATATATGAAATAACAACTCAAATGAAATCATGCACTAGTGTAGAATAAGAGACCACCTTTAGATATACTTTGGGATCGTATACTTTATATACTTTATATTGCTTTACCTTTACTTTATAATTGTCACGCCCCAAGTTGCCGTTAGGGTGGACTAGCACCCTTGTCGATAAGGCTCGGGAGAACCAATCTATATTTATTCGCTTGTTTACATATTATAATTAACTTTCTATGTTTGGCATGCTTATAAGGAGATAAATGGTTAGAACAAG
>JAOTQJ010033288.1:0-15800 GCA_025642045.1 Solanum sejunctum
GGGTGCTATCATCACTAACCTTGATGAGGGGTTTGTACCTCATATACTAGGGTGATGGGTGCTATCATCACTAACCTTGATGAGGAGTTTTTACCTAGCACACTAGGGTGATGGATGCAATCATCACTAACCAACCAAGGGGTTTGTACTTTGAAAATCTAGCTTGGTCTCTTCTACACATAGTATATCCTATATGAGCATCAATTACTTAAGCATGTTTTACTTATACATTGATCATACATGTCATATTGTTATATTATGCCTATTGTCTATTGTTATGCATTTTGATTATGATGCCTATATCTTGTTGCATTGCATACTACATACTTAGTACGTTCAAACGTACTAATGCGTACTCTTGACTACATGATATCACCATGTAGGAATTGAAGCTCCTATTATTTCTCCTCGTGGCTATATGGATTGTTCAAGTTAGCTTTTGGTGAGTCCTCACGTCCGGGGACAATATCTATCTTCTTTCATACTTATGTTTAGACTATATCTTATATATTTTGAAATACTTGTGACAATGAGGGTGAGCCCGGTTGCTTTTCTTGACCCCCGCTAAGTTCTATATCTAAAGGTGTTGTTGGATAGGTTATGTATTATGTTTGAGCTTTGACTCATTTATATTATTCAAGTGTTTAACTCTTTTTCGTAGTGCCAAATCCCATTATTTATGCTTATCTCTTATTATTATTTTTAATTGCTTCTGCGATCAAGGATGTGTAATGATATGCTATGAGGCTTGTTTGGGGTTCCTTAGGGTTCTCCATTCGCCGGTCACGTCTAGGCCCTAGATTTGGGTCATGACAACCAAGTAGAAATCTAAAATTGAGAAATCAAAAACAACATGGGTAAGATGATGAATGCTATTAGGGTTTATTGTGCCTCAAAGTCGGATGATGCTCTTTGGGCATATCATACAACTTTTAAAATACCTATTGAAATGTCTTTAAATTAGTTGGTGTTTGGAAAGTCTTGCCACCTACCTGTGGAGCTTTAGTAGAAAGTATCTTGGGCTTCGAAAGCAGTCAATCTTAATTAGGAAAATGCTTCATGAGATAGGGTTGATTAGTTGCATGCCTTGGAAGAATTTTATGTCCTTACTTATTAGAGTTCAGCATTGTACAAGGAAAGGTTGAAGAAGTGGCATCATTCTCGAATTTTGCATGGGAAGTTTAGAGTCAGTGACATACTGTTGCTTTTCAAATTACATTTAAAATTCTTCCTAGTAAAACTAGGATCTCTAGACCCCATGTTGGGTTTCCTCATATATGTCTTAGGATTTATAGGCTTCAATATCATCCCATTGAACCTGGTTATAGGATTTCTAGTTCCCAGGTTGGGTTTCTCATATATGACTCAGGATTTATAGGCTTTAATATCATCCCCCTTGGTGTGCTTCAGACCCTTATGTTGTTAAGACCTTAATACATGAATCTGCAGGATTTATCACAATCAGTAAATGGTATATCATTGATCAAGATGATCTCACAATATTATGTTTTATCTTCATGGGTTTGAATTTATAATTATGATAAGAATTTTGTACTCTACCAATAATATTTGCGCTACCACTCTTAATCAAAATGAGAAAAATTAATTTCTCAAATAAAGTGCTTGATATAGTGAAATCAATTTACTTTTTGCACTAGTTGAAGCTAATTAAAAAATATTTTATTTCAACCTCCATGTTAGAGTTATCAAATAATATAATTTTATTTTTCTCATTCCCGCAAATATCACCTAGTTTTTCTCATATGATTTTACTTGTACCTGTCAAATACTTTTACTGCAAACACAATTTCAAGTCGAATTGTTAGTCATATATCTCATAGCTTTTATTAGGCTAGCAAACTCCTTTTCATCGTTATCACATTATTTTCATACAATTGAATCAAGGAGTAGCAAGATTAGCACCAACAAAGTTGTCTTTCACAATTTTCTCGACATAATGTGACTTGACAAGAAAACTTTCATCACATGACTTATGGTATTTTTCATTCCCAGAATGAAATTTATCTCACCCAAATATTTCATATCAATATGGCTATTCAATATTTGTTTTCCTATCATTTCTTTGATAACATATTAGATCCAAAACTCACCAATAATCATATGCAAAAAGTAACATGTGATTTATTTCAAAATAAATATATGCACCTATAATACTCTTTTTTTAGAGTATTTCTCAAAGATGCAAAAATCACAATTTCACAATATTTTTTTTCACATTTCATGAACCCCCACTAGAATTTAAATATCACTTTGTGTTCATGAAAAGAAATATCACTGTATTCATAAAAATTACTAGGTAATAAGTTTTTTCTTCTTTACCTTTTCTTAGCTTGAATTGAGCAATTAGAAATATACTTTACCCTTACATCTTTTCTCTTTCATATCTTGAAGAGAGAGATATTGAAGCAAAATGATGTTGAGATCTCCATGTTGATATCCATATTTTTTCAAACTATAACAAAAACATGAATCTCCTTTAATTTGCTGGTGTAATATACCACAAATACAATAAATTACAGTTGAAAAAATAAAATGACAAAATTGAATAAAATTCATTCAGGTTGAGGCGTAGCTATCTCGCTCTCAAGAAGATTCAAGTCCACCATAGCATAATCTACACTGATTCAACAGTAATACACTTGGCTTGTCTCCTCCAAGATATAATATCCAATAATGTTGTATGACTCAAAGAACTCCAGATTAGTTGAAGAGTCCAATGCTCCACAAAAATAACACCTTCCTTCAATATATAAGTACTCTCTTTTGTGTAGTGAATATAGTTAAAGACTTGGAATATATTTCTTTATTCTTAACTCTTCTTTCACTATTACACATTTCACTCACTTCATTACACACTACAATATTTATTCACACTTCTCATTTTTCTTTTATACTTTTTCTTCACTTATTACCCGTTTCCAAAGGAAGAAACATCACAATTTGTTGGTGAGAATTCATCCTTGTCTTGAATAAGATTAATTTGAATAGTAGTGTAGGTATATGAATGGAGGAATCGTGTTTTGGAGGTTACATAAGTTATAAGACACTAATGTGGGTTCGTGGTTACACGAGTTATAAGCTACTAACGGTCATATATGTTACAAGAAGCTATTTGAAATTTGCTTTTAGTTACTATAATAGTTTTCAACAAAATAAGTTATTTAGTTTAAATATATTTGAATTTTAAATTCTGGTTAAGTTGTAAAGATATTTTAGATTAGCTTAATGTAACACCTCATGAAAAGAAGAAAATATCCCTATAACGTGTTTTTCCTTGCTCCGGTTGCAAATTCGAGATCGAATTTGTGATCAGTGCAAAAAATTGAGTAAAAAATGATCTCGACTCGACAAAAAGTCGAAAAATACAAATTATGTTTCTTCAGGAAAGCTCAAAACAGTGCGGTTTTCGCACCCCTTCCGTGACTCAGAGTGGATGCGGATCCACACTTTATTTTTTCTGAATTTCAGTGAAAAGTGATAATTTTCGAATAAATGAGAAATAATACTAGTGCGCATCGCGCACTAGTGTATTGTCGGAGAAGTTGTTTTCTTTTAATGGGGAGGGACAATTTGGACCTTTCCTACACCCTATATCCTAAACTAATCCATTTTAAGTCGTATTTAGTCCCTAAAATGTGATTTTCTTCACTCATTCTCTAAAAACAAGCAAACCCTTTCAAGAACATACGCTCAAGCAAGAAGTGATAGTAGGGCTTAGGGATTTCTCCAACTCTCCAAGAAATTCCTTCCAAGGTATGTAAGACCACCTTAAACCTGTTATTTTGAGTATATTTTCATAAATATAAATTAGTTTATTCATGAACTTTCAAGAACTAGTGAGATTAAGTTCCCCTAACTTTTGTAAAAGCATATTAATTTCCATGGTATACTTAGAGTCTTGATGAACACTAAAATTCTTGAGGTCTATGCTATGTAATTAAGGCATTGTTATCAAGTTATATTCATTTATGAATAGATATATGATTGTTGAATTTTCTTGAAAATCTCTATAATACTTCAAGAAGAGAAAAGATTAGTTAGGTACCTTTAAATGTAAGTTTAAGAAGTGCATTTTAGAGGGTTATTTTCACATATTAGCGAAGAATTTAGTATGCTTTGAGTCACTGATGTGATTCTAGTTTTAAGTTAAATTAAAAAAGCTATATGAGAAAGCTAAGTAGTAAGCTTGGCTAAGTTCCTAAGGAAGCCAAATTTCAAGAATTTATGATCATTTAAGTATGAGCTACATAAAGTATTTTGGGAGTAGTATTAAGCACCAATATAGTGAGAGTAGAATAAATTACTCAAACCCATAAATTATGTAGCCAGCATAAGATAGGAATGTACTACAATACCTTCCTCATTAGTCACTGAGATGGCCGAGTTTTGGGATGGATTCACTCCCTTAGTTATTCATCCTCTACCTCGGCAAAGTACGAGACGACTCTGGCAGCGTGGATAAGACACTGTATTAGCACGAAGCTTATAGTGGTGGTTGTTGGTTAGAGAAACTCCCAAAGCTAAGAAACAAAGTTTTACTTATTAGTTTTCAGCATGTTATTTTCAGCATTCAAGTCTTATGATTGTTGTTACTTCCCTTATATATTATGATCATGTCTTTTGAGATGCATTATGATATCCCTATTAAATGTTTTGGCTATCTTACATATCGTATATTTCACGTACTGATGTTCTGAGGACCTGCATCATTTTATGATGCAGATGCAGGTGACAGAGTTTCTCAGTAGTCGCTTCATTGAGAACCTGATAACTATCATTTATTGGTAAGGCCTCTTCTCATTACGAGGCTCCTATGTTCATGTTATTTCATTTAAATATTTGCGTTTAGTTTTAGCTACTTGGGGCCTGTCCTAATAGCCCTTTCAGATAGTTTAGTAGAGGTTTCATAGACCATGTATAAGTATTTTGAGTTTCTAGTTCATTCAAACATTGCTAAGTTTTCGTATTCAACTTATGCAGACAAATTTAGATCGTCTTATTGCTTTTATAGCTGTTTATACTATTATGAGTCTTTTGCTGAGTAAGTAGCCAGGACAAGTGGTTCGCTTGGGACCAGAAATGGTTTTCGAGTGCCGGCCACGTCCAGGGTGTAGGCTAGGGGCATGACATTTAAATTTTAAATTATGCTGATTTTTAGTTTAGTTCGTTATGTAAACCCCCTAAATGCTTAATAAAATTAATGAAAAAGCTATTGCAAGCTTCAATCCATTAGGAGTTTTTTTCAATCCTTTTTTTGCTGCCCCATTCATCCTTTACCAACAGTGGTATCAAAAGCCTCATATTGATCTTACGGGATCTGTGAGTTCTTTGAAAGAACTACCATATTATTTTTAACCCATAAAGGCTACCTTTTTAGCCCATAAGGGCTATCTTTTTAACCCATCAGGGCTACCCTTTTAACTCATAATGGCCACTTTTAACCCGCAAGGGCTATATTTCAACCCATTTTAACCCGTCAACGCTATTTTTCAGATTTACATTTTTCAATGCACAAGCATTTTGAACCAACTTTTAACATAAGAATGACAAGCAATAGTCTCTCTTTGAATGAGCCACAAATTTTCACTGGAAAAATTTATCAAATTTGGTCAGTGATAACAAAATCTCATTTAGAGACAAATGTTTTACATGATATTGTGATGGAAGAAAGATCATCACAACAACTCTTTGCAAATCCTATCAATTTCCAAATGGAAGCATTTTTAAACAAGAAATGATCATTGATGGTATTTTTTAAACACAAAACCAAAAGAAAAAAAAGAAAGAAAAGAAGTTTACAAGTTCAAAAAAAAAATCAGCATCAACTGCTAGAGCAAAAATTGAGGAACAACTTCTTTCAAATTATAGTACGTAAAGAAAATGAGGAGTGTTGAAATTTGCTTTTAGTTACTACACTAGTTTTTAGCAAAATAATTTATTTAGTTTAAATAAATTTTAATTTAAATTTTAGTTAAGTTGTTGAGATATTTTAGGTTAGTTTAAATGTCAATTAATGCTTATTTTTATTTTAGGTTGGCCATTTAAAGCCCCTCAATACTTACTAAAATTATTGAAAGCTATTGACAACTTCAATCCATTAAGAGACTTTTTCAATCCCTTTCAGCTAGCCCATTCATCCTTTTAAAAAAACCAACAAAACTCATGACCATAAGAGTTATAAGAACTAATAGTCATATAAGTTACAAGAACTAATAACCATTTCTACCACAATTTATATCCACTAACATATGCACTTAATATTTTAATAATAAAATGCATACACACCAACATAAAAAAACTTCTAATAGTCCCGAATGTAAAGAGAACTGCAGTAGTATAGCAAAACAAACTCAGATCAAGGCATAGACATGTTTGGAAACCCTTAACAACCGCTGAGATGACAATGGAGATGAGCAATGATAACTTAACCAACCCAAGTGATGAACATCAATAACACTAACGAAAACTGCATAGGCTTATATCACAACGGGCCCTAACAGAGGCATAGTGCTGTACGCGGGTGCAAGACCCTAGTATCTATGCTTACACACCACCTAGGCCCCTACACACCTAGAAGGTACACCCTTGCACAATAATAATGCCGATAAAAAATCACAAAATCTCATAGAACAATCACAGAGCCCAGCTCTGCATATCATCAAAACAAAGGTCGGCTGTACATAGATATAAGGCCTTAGTATCTAGGACGTGAATACCCCCTGACCCCCATAAGCCCAAGAGGAATACCCATAGCCAATTAGGGTGTGAATAGGTATGTGGATCCATATGTAATCAATCACAGGCCTCTCCCCAACAATCACAAGTCAATTGGGTCCTCGACCTTGTGCCTACATGTGACACCCGATCCATAGTCCTCTGACCTAGCTTCGGTTGAGCAATCAACTAGGGTTAGATGGTCTGACACTCAACATAACCATAGACATGTCCTCCATGGGAGAAATAATCCCCCTCGCATAAATAATACTGTCTCATCTCAAGATGACAATTATGGGACCCAACCCCACAAAATATTAATCATAGGGCCTAAACCTAGGAAATATCAATTGAAATCCTCGACCCAAATCTCTGTAAATTCTTTGTCCACAAAATTGATATCTATCATCGGCGCTCAATCATGACCATCAAAACTCAAAACAGGCGGCATATAACTCATGAACTTGAATAATCTAGCGTGGTCACTGGTGGTCGAACAATAATAGGGAATGTCATCTGGGAATTGAGGTATCAATCAATTACTCACCTAACTCATCTATTCGAATTTGGAACTCAAAAGTTATATCATACCCAATATGAATGTAGATGATGACATTCTCAACCTAGATATCCGATAGTCTTAATCCAACCCACGTAATCGCAATCAACTCCAGCATCATATGAAATAAACCAACACACAATAGCTGTTAGTAATATACCAAAGTATATATATCACAGATCACTGTAGGATCATGCCTCACCAAGGACAAGTATACCATAACTTTGTCAATCACAAGTGCCTAGAGTAAACATAGACCATTACGGCAACTCATAAATAACCAGGTTGCCCAAACCCAACCGAGTCATATCTATACCAGAGTCAAGCCATAGTATGACATATAATCAATACATAGTCTCCTGGTCCTCATATCGTAGTAGCAACAGGCTATACACATTTCATATAGGTACGAGTCAAGTTAGAACACATGCCTATCTTAAGGCACTAGCCCATATTCGGCCTTTCCCAGGCCTCTTCTCTACATAAAACAACTCATTGGGCAACGTTAGTATAATATAAGCTAAGGCCTAAGAGGCTAGATAAATGAAAGGATGTCACCTTCCCAAAATCATATCAAAGCCCAATGATAGTGTGCCCTCATTTAAATAGGATGCCAATTCCCAGGATGTCACGACCAAGCCTAGGTCTTAGACGTGATAGACGAATGAGGAACCTAAAGGAACCCCAAACAAGCCTTATAGCATATTATTACACTTCCTTGGTCATGGAAGGAATTAAAATGACAATGAGGGATAAGCATGAATAAAAAAATTGGCACTAAAGGTAAACTTCTATATCATAATATCAAGAAACAAGAGAGTGAACGCTCATAGCGTAGATACATAGCATATCCAACATCATTTCTAGTACATAGATAAGAGCGAGGTCTATGACATACAACTGGGATCACCCTCATAGTCAATACATAAGTAAAGAAAAGTTATTCTTAGTACATAGCAAGAGATCATAAGCATGTCCCCGGAGTGGAGGACTCACCAGTAAGCTTGAGAGATAATCTACTAGCCACGTGGAGGAGGAGGATGGTCAAGCGGCACACCGGTTCCTATATGGTGACATCATGTAGGCATAGAGTATGTATTAGTACATTTGAATGTACTAAGTATATAGGATATAATGCAGCAAGTGATAGCAACATAATCGAAATGCAAAAGCATAGGTAATGAGTGCATATAACAATATGATATGCATGGAAGATGCTCGTAGTAAACCATGCTTATATGGATCATAAAGTAAGTATAAGAAGTGACTATTCTTAGTGAAATCCAAGGCCTACGACCCCCTTGGGTAGGAGCATGAGGTACAAAATCCCTTCATGAGGTTGATGGAGTACAAACTCCCCAACAAGGTTGATGGAGTACAAACCCCCAAACAAGGTTGATGGGCACAAACCCCCAACAAGGTTGATGGATATAAATCCCCAAAAAGGTTACCTGAGCCTACCACCCCCCGAGCTAGGTGATCGAGATACCAACCCCTCAACAAGATTACCTAGGCCTACACCCCTCCGAGCTGGGCTTGGTCATCCCCAATACTATAGAGGTAATATCATATATATATATATACATACATACATATACACACACACACACACATATACACACACTTCTTTCATAATCATGTACATACATTCCTTCCTCATTTCATCAACATATAGTCATTTAACTCATAATACATGCATAGGACCTTCAATATTTTAAGAAACCATAACTGGACATTTTATCAAATACTTAGAGGGTGTGTAGTGAAATTGTAAAATCATGCAATTTAAGAGTGTTATCAAGCTAGGAAATTCAATCTAAAATCATCAATAGATACTTGGTAATACCCTCAAGCAATATACATGAAAACCCTTTGTCAAATCTCACATTAGATATTAGATTTATAGCCCAAAACATAGTAAAATAGTCACAATTTCATAATCCCCAACACAATGTGCAGTTAAATTCATTATAAGAAATACCCATTTATAAATAAACTTCGAATCATGCAAATTTTGAGCAAAAGAAAGCTTGGGTATCATGGGTGAAAGTAACCTATGAAAGAAACTCACATACCTTAGCTTTGGAGATGAACTTGATGAAGATTGGAGATGGAGACTTGAAGCTTGAGAGGAAATCCTTAGATTTGGATGATGTTTTGAGACTTGAATTTTAGGAGATGAAATATTAATTAAGTATTTGAATGAGTACTGGGAGATGTTTAGAATGATATAAGGGTGCAAAATGACTAAGTAACGATATTTTCACGTTTGGTAACACTTAGGCCCAAGACCCAAAAGCCTTGGACTGAGATAAAAATCAGTGGCAGCAAAATACACAGGTGCGGGATGCATACCTATTGTGAAGGAAAGACTTACACAGGTCGACGATGGCTGCACGTCACTGTACTATGGTGGATCGATTCTGGAAATTGAAAATTATGAATAATAAAATTGCTAATCATTTTCTTTTAAATCCGGATTAGAACCTGATCAAGAATATGAAGTTGAATTTTTGATAGCACACATGGATTTTGAAATATACAGAAATTATAATTTCCGACACTTCTGAGGCACATTTTTGGGCACTTTTTAGGGTCATTACAGTATCTCCCCCTTGGGAACATTCGTTCTTGAACTTCAAAGAGACGTATATGAGAGATGTAAACATGAAAAACTTTAGCCCCCACAAGGATGCAAAAATGCACTTAAACATCATTTTAAAAATCTTATTATATATGTAAAATCATCATGAACTTATCAGTTTAAACATGAATGTATGTATTGGCATGAGGGCTGAACTTAAGACTTAAGATCATGTAAAGGATTTAGATCAATTCCTTAGGCTTGAGTGGAGTTGAAAAGGTAAGGATATCGATTGTGCTTGTCCGCTTCGGCCTCCCAAGTAGCACTTTCAACTTGTTGATTCCTCCAAAGAACCTTAACTGAATCCACCTCTTTGTTCCTTAATCTCTTCACTTGCCTATCCAAAATCTGAACCAAAACTTCTTCATAGGTCAAATTATCTTTTCCTCAATATAGACACATGAAACACCAGATGAACCAAATCCATTTCTCTACGCAATTCCAACTCATAAGCTACCTTGCCAACCCTCCTCATCACCCTATAAGGACCCACATATCTTGGGCTCAACTTTCCCTTCTTACCAAAATGGACTACACCCTTCATGGGTGACACCTTCAAATAGACCCAATCATCAACTTTGAATTCAAGCTCCTTTCTCCTCACATCTTGACTAAGACTTTTGATGACTTTGGGCTATCTTCAACCTTTCCCTAATCATTTTAAACTTCTCAAGAGCCTCTATAATCAGATTTGGTCCCAACATAGCCACCTCACCAATTTCAAACCACCCAACCGGTGATCTATAACCTCTACCATAAAGAGCCTCAAATAGAGCCATACCGATGTTAGAATGATAGCTATTGTTGTAGGTAAACTCAATCAATGGGAGGTGATCATCCCAAATACCTTTAAGCTAATCCCTAAGCATGTCCTCAAGTGTTTGGATAGTCCTTTTGGCTTGGCCATTCGTTTGAGGGTGAAAGGCCATAGAAAGCTTAACTCTTGTGCCAAGGCCCAGTTCGAAGGACCTCCAAAAGTATTTAGTAAAATTGGGCTCCATAATCCGATATAATGGACAAAGGAACCCATGTATCTTCACTAAGTCATAGATGTACAACCTTGCATACTTTTTAGCCACATATGTGGTGTTAACCGATAGAAAGTGACCTAATTTCATCTTCCTATCAACCACAACCCAAATGGAATCAAAACCCTTCCTAGTCTTGGGCAACCTAACCATAAAATACATATTAATCACCTCCCACTTCTAAGTAGGAACCTCTATGTCTTGGGTTAGCCACCCGACCTTTAACGTTCGGCTTTGACTTGTTGACAACTATGGCAATCGAACATAAATTTTGCAATATCCTTCTTCATGCCTCCCTAGCAATACAAATCTCTAAAATCCCTATACATTTTAGTAGAACGGTGAATAAAATAGGAAGAATCGTGAGCCTCATCAAGAATTTTCTCTCTCAAGCCATCAACACAAGGCACACACAACCTACCTTGTTATTTAAGTGCACCATGTCCCCCATGGGAGAAAACCTCCACTTCCCTATCACCAACCAAGTCCTTCAATTCTAGTAGGAAGAGATCAAGATCTTGATTAGCTTTCACCTTCTCACCCAATAAAGATTTAGAACAATCAACAACAATAATACCAACATTATCCGCTTTCCCCAATCTATCGCTCAATCTAGCCAAACGATAGACCTCCCTATTACCACCATCAACATGAGCTAGGCTATCCATAAACACCCTAATCAAAGCATCTTTCACCACATTAGCCTTACCCGGATGATAATGCACACTAATATCATTGTCTTTAAGGAGTTCTAACCATCTCCTTTGCCTCTAGTTAAGATCTTTTTGAGTGAAGACATATTAGAGGCTCTTATGATCGGTGAACACATCAACATGCACCCTATACATATAATGACGCCAAATCTTTAATGCAAATACCATAACAGCTATTTCAAGATCATGGATGGGGTAGTTCTTTTCATGCGCCTTAAGTTACCTAGACGCATAGGCTATTACCTTACCATTTTGCATTAGAAAAGAACCCAACTCTAGAAGCAGCACAATACACAACAAATCCCTCTTGCCCATCCAATAGTGACAATATAGGAGCAGACACAAACTTATCTTTCAAGGTTTGGAAGCTCCTATCACACTCATCTGTCCACACAAACTTGGACTTCTTTTGTGCAAGTTTGTCATAGGGGAAGCAATAGAAGAGAACCTATTCACTAATCTCTGATAATACCCTGCTAAGCTCAAGAAACTCCTAATATCTGATGGGGTCAATGGTCTAGGCCAATTTTTAACCACATCTATCATTTTAGGATGTACCTTAATACCATCCCCTGACACTATATGTCCTTGGAAGGCAACCTCCCTCAACTAAAATTCACATTTCTCACAATTAGCAAATAGCCTATCCTCCCTCTATCTTTGCAACACAACCCTCAAATGAGCCCTATACTCCTCCGCACCACTAGAATAAATCAAAATATTATCAATGAATACCACAACAAATGAATCAAGTTAGGGTTTGAAAATCCTATTCATAAGGTCCATGAAGATGGCCGGTACATTGGTCAACCCAAAAGACATCACAACAAACTCGTAATGCCCATACCTAGTCCGAAAGGTTGTCTTGGGAATATCACACTCCCTCACCTTCCCTTGATGATACTCATACCAAAGATCAATCTTAGAAAAATGGATAGCCTCTTGCAATTGGTCAAACAAACCATCAATTCTTGGAAGAGGATACCTATTCTTGATGGTAACCCTATTAAGTTGCCGATAATCAATACACATCCTAAAGGACCCATCTTTCTTTTCCATAAACAATACCTGTGCACCCCAAGGTGATTTGCTAGGCCTAATAAATCCCTTCTCCAACATGTCCCTCAAATGTTCCTTTAACTCCGCCCGGGCCATACAGTAAGCGAAAATAGAAATGGGTAGAGTATTGGGGAGGCGATCTATACCAAAGTTTATTTCCCTTGCATGAGGAACACTGGGAAGGTTATTTGGAAAGAAATCAAGAAACTCATTGACAATCGATACTGACTCTATGGGATGGACCTTGGACTTCACATCCCTAACCCAGATGGTAAAGATACCCCTTAGAGATCAACTTACAAGCTTTAATACCAGAGATTGACCTACCCTTGACCATTCCATAATGGCTTTCCCACTCAAGGATGGGTTCATCTGGGAATTGAAATTTGACCCACTGGTTCTACAATCAATAGAAACATAGTATCCATCCAACCAATCCATCCCAAGAATGATATTAAAATCAATCATGTCCAACTCAACAAGATCACAAGGAAATATTTTATACAAGATGCAAATAGGACAACTTCTATAGACTTTTCTAGCAATAATAGATGCATCAATAGATGCACCAATAGGAGTAGACACCTCATATAATTCATGCAATAATTCGAGCTCAACATGGAACCTTTTGGCAACAAAAGGGGTAATAAAAGAAAGTGTGGCACCGAGATCATTCAATGCATACACATCAAAGTCAAAGATTTTCAATATATCGATAATAACATCGGGGACCTCATCAACCCCTTGCCTCCCATGCAAAGCATAAAACTGGTTGTGCCTTGGGGCACCATCTTGTCGGCCACCTTTCCCCAAAGAAACCAAATTAGCACCTTGAGGATGAACCTCCTTATCCTTGTTGCAATTTTGAGGGTAGTATATTCCCTTATGCCCCATTATCCCACAACCATAATAAGCACCGGTGTTCTTCAAGCATGGACCACCATAACCCTTACCACACTTCGGACATACATCAATAGGATCCACACCCCTACCACCTTGGGCCCTCCGAAAATCATTTGCAACCCTCTGTTGAAATGCATGTGAAGACCCTTGTCTTTGATGGAATTGACCACTGTTTTGGAACTTACCTTCAAAATGGGCCCTTCTCTCACGCCCCAAGTTGCCGTTAGGGCGGACTGACACCCTTGTCGATAAGGCTCGGGAGAACTAACCTATATCTATTCGCTTGTATACATATTATAATTAACTTTTTATGTTTGGCATGCTTATAGGGAGATAAATGGTAATAACAAGCTAAAAGGAGACGCGTATAGCTAGGACATTGGGGCCATGGTGCTTAATGTATGAGACATGACCACACTTTAGTTTATATAGTCTACAAAGCCTCTAGTCGAGAGAAAGTATCCATAAATATTCAGGACAAGCTCCGTCTGAATTAGATGTATAATAAACATATAAACTCGAAATACGCACAAAGCTCCAGAATAATCTGGAGCTTGGTAACAACAGCTGAATGTCCTGAAACTCTACTGGAAAGATCTATTAGAACCTGTACCTGCAGCATGAAATGCAGGTCCCCCGGAAGGGACTCAGTACGAGATAGTGTCCTGAATATGCAAGGCAACAAATATTGTACATGAAATATAAATCAAATGAAATTATACACTGATTGCGGATATGAGACCACCTTTAATTATATTGTGGGATCAAGTACTTTATATTCTTTATATTGCTTTACCTTTACTGTAAAATCTGTGCATAGTTGTACTCAAATGACCAACTGACCAGTGGTGTTAGACCCGTTTTTCTTTAAATTAAGGATAATTATCCAATTGGGAAATATTATTGTGGATGTCATGTAATTTGAACTTAAGTATATTTACGGTGCATTATTAGAGTATCAAGTGAATTTGGCGTGCATAATTAAGTTTGAGTCAGAAGTCCTCGATTGGATAAAAATAGAAAGTTTGGGACCTAATTGATCAATAGGCTAAGATGGACCCCTTATGTTGCAATTTTGTAAAAATTGCAAGCCTATAAATAGACCCCTTTTGTTCTTACAATAAGAATATTTCAATGTTCTTACTCTTGGGCAAAATAGAAGAAGAATAAGAAGAAGAATAAGAAGAAGAAGAGGAAGAGGGAAAGAAGAGAAAAGAAGTAAGTTCTTAATCTTTGTATTCTTGTTTCTTAAGATTTCTAGTTATTAAGTAGTTCTTGTGAATTGGAGTATTGGGGGTTTATGTTGTGTTTTAATGTGATTGGAGCATGTGGAGGAATTGGGGTCTAAATATACATGTGTATGCCATGTCTTGCACAAGAGAGAACATTCCCCACACTTAGAAAGTTTAGAACAAAACTAAGAAAACTGAATAGTAACCCTCTCGGGTTACTGTAGTAAACGGAAAAAAATTTTCATTTGTTCGGGATTTAGATTATTTGACATGTCAAGATTGGTATTGAATCCCGTAAGTAGCGTGGAGGTGTTGGTTGGTCGAGAAAACATTCGGTTTTGCGGTTACGGAGTTTGGAGCTTGGAAGGGGTTGAGAGGTAAGTTGAATTTCTAGCTTTCCCCATGTGAATTAAACCTCGTGAGAGTGTCAGGGAGGTTATAAATTACATGTAAACCGCAAGAAAAGGGTTGGTTATAAGTTATATAACATAATTGATCATAGGGGTCGAATTGGGCAAAATGAGAGAGTTTTAGTGCTCGTTTGGTTTTAGTGTGTTATATTGCATCCAAGTAACTTAAAATTGATCCTATAAGGTAATTATAAGTGATGGAACTCATGTAAGTATGTAATTAATGGATGGAGTGGATTGGAGCCTATTTAATTGAATTTTGTAACATTTTAGCGTTAGACGTCTCTGTGGGGCGTCGGAGTGTTCCATTGGCATTCTTGAAGTGTAAAGGGACAAGGGAGCATGTTTATATGGTATAAAGTAGTGGTGAAATCATATTTCACAAATTGTTTAGGAAAGGCAAAAATTCGACGTTTTGGCATCGCTAGGTTTAGGTTGACATTTAAGTGGCGTAAATAGATTCGAGGGACGTATAAGAGTATGTGAATATGCTAAGTGGATAATAATTGATGCTGCC
>JAOTQJ010033308.1:0-15799 GCA_025642045.1 Solanum sejunctum
CGGAAAATGGCTTAAATCGCCTATTTCACCTTCCTTGGGCCATAAAATCCTACCAGGGCCCGGCCAATTCCCATTGGCCACTTGAGCCGCTTAGCGTCGCCGACCCACTCGTATGATTTTTCAGAAATCTTTGCCCAGAACCGTAGGCAGCGCCAGAATGCGTGGGCTAACACCTATGGAAAATAGCCGAAATTGCCTGTTTCGCCTTCCTCGGGCAATAAAAATCCTACCAGGGCCTAGCTAATCCTCGCCGGCCACCTAGGTCGCTTTGTGGGTGAGTTGTCGACACACCCGTATGGTTTTTGAAAAATCTTTGCTCGGAACCCCAGACAGTGCCAGAATCTGTGGTCTAACACCCCCAAAAATGGCCAAAATTACCTATTTCGCATACCTTGGGCCATAAAATCCTACCAGGGCCCAGCAAACACCCGTCGGCCACCTAGGATGCTTATTGGGCAAGTCGCCGACCCATCTGTATGGTTTTTCAAAAATCTTTGCATGGAACCCCAAGCAGCGCCAGAGTCCGTGGGCTAACACCCACAGAAAATGGCTAAAAAATTGCCTGTTTTGCATTCCTTGGGCCATAAAATCCTACCAGGGCCCAGCTAATGCCCGCCGGCCACCCTGGCCGCTTTCCAGGTGAGTTGCCGATAAACTCGTATTGTGTTTCAAAAATCATTGCCCGGAACCCCTGGCAGCACCAGAATCCGTGGGCTAACACCCATGGAAAATGGCCAAAATTCCCTATTTCACATTACTTGGGACATAAAATCCTACCAGGGCCCAGCCAACACCCGCTGCCCACCTAAGATGTTTGCTGGGCGAGTCATCGACCCACCTGTATAGTTTTTCGAAAATATTTTCACGGAACCCCAGGCGTTGCCAGAATCCGTGGACTAATACCCATGGAAAATTACTGAAATTGCCTGTTTCGCATTCTTTGGGCTATAAAATCCTACAAGGGCCCAACCAAACACAGCTGGCCACCTAGACCACACTTACCGGGTGAGTCGTCGACCCACCTATTTGGTATTTCAGAAATATTTTCTTAGAACATCGAGCAACGCCTGAATCCATGGGCCTACACCAACGAAAAATGGCCAAAATCGCCTGTTTCGCCTTCCTTGGGCTATAAAATCCTACCAGGACCCAGCTAATGCCCGCCGACCACCTGGGCTGCTTGCTAAGTGAGTTGCTGACCCAATCGTATGGTTTTTCAAAAATCTTTTCCCAAACGCCAGGCAGTACCAAAACCGGTGGACTAACTCCCACGGAAAACGTCCAAAATCGCCTTTTTCGCCTTCCTTGTGCCATAAAATCCTACCAGGCCCCAGCTAATGCCTGCTAGCCACTTGGGCCACTTTCCGTCTTATTCGTCGACCCACCCATATGGTTTTTCAAAAATCTTTTCTCGAAATCCCAGGCAACACCAGAATCTGTGGGCTAACACCCACGAAAAATGGCTGAAATTGCCTATTTCTCCTTCCTTGGGCCATCAAATCCTACCAGGGCCTGGCCAACGCCCTCCAGCCACCTGGGCCGCTTGTAGGGCTAGTTTTTGACCCACCAATATGGTTTTTCAAAAATCTTTGCTCGAAACCCAAGGCAGCGCCTGAATCCGTGGGCTAACACCTTGGAAAAACGACCGAAATCGCCTGTTTCAACTTCCTTAGGACATAAAATCCTACTAAGGCCTAGCCAACTCTTGCCGGTAACCTAGGATGCTTGCCAAGAGAGTTGTGGACCCACTTGTATGGTTTTTCGAAAACCTTCACCAAGAACCCCAAGCAGCATCGGAATCCGTGGGCTAACACCCACGGCAAATGGCCGAAATCGCCTGTTTTGCCTTCCTTGGGCCATAAAATCCTACCAGGGCCCAACCAATGCCCGCCGACCACCTAGGCCGCTTTTCGGTCTGGTTGCTGACATACCCATCTGATATTTCGAAAATCTTTGCCCGAAACCCCAGGCAGTGCCAGATTTAGTGGGCTAACACCCACGAAAAATAGCCAAAATTGCCTATTTCGCATTCCCTGTGCCACAAAATCCTACCTGGGTTCAGCCAATAATCGTCGACCACCTAGGATGCTTGATAAGCGAGTCACCGACCTACCCATATGGTTTTTCAAAAATCTTACTATAGAACCCCAGGCAGTTCTAGAATCCGTGCGCTAACACCCACGAAAAATACCAAAATCGCCTATTTTGCCTTCCTTGGGTAATAAAATACTACCAGGGTCCAGTCAAAGCCTGCCGGCCCCCTGGGTCGCTTGCCGGGCGAGTTGTCAACCCACTCATATGGTTTTTCAAAAATCTTTGCCCAGAACCAAAAGCAGCGCCAAAATCCATGGGCCAACAACCATGGAAAATGGCTGAAATCGCCTGTTTCACATTCCTTGGGCCATAAAATCCTACAAAGGCCCAACCAATGCCCTTCGACCACCTGGGCTGCTTGTTGGGCGAGTCGCCGACCCACTTGTACGTTTTTTCGAAAATCTTTGCCCGAAACCAAAGGCAGCCCCAGAATCCGTAGGCTAACACCCACCAAAAACTGTCGAAATTGCTTCTTTCGCCTTTCTTAGCTCATAAAATCCTACTAGGGCCCAGCCAAAGCCCATCGGCCACCTGGGTCGATTACCAGGAGAGTTTCGACCCACTCGCATGGTTTTTCAAAAATCTTTGCGAAGGACCCCAGGCAACGCCAGAATCCACG
This sequence comes from Solanum sejunctum, assembly GCA_025642045.1. Classification (NCBI taxonomy): domain Eukaryota; kingdom Viridiplantae; phylum Streptophyta; class Magnoliopsida; order Solanales; family Solanaceae; genus Solanum; species Solanum sejunctum. The sequence continues at coordinate 2,714 of JAOTQJ010033308.1, forward strand.
GGCTAACACCCACGGAAAATGACTGAAATGCTTGTTTTGCCTTCCTTGGGCCAGAAAATCCTACTAGGGCCCAGCCAATGCCCGCAGACCACCTGGGCCGCATGCCGAGAGATTCGTCAAAACACTTATATGGTTTTTCAAAAATCCTTTCCCGGAACCCCAGCCAGCGCCAGAATCCATGGGCTAACACCCATGGAAAAGGGCCAAAATCGCCTGTTTCGAATTCCTTGGGCCATAAAATCCTACCATGGCCCAGCAAATGCCCTCTGGCCACTTGGGCCGTTTGCTAGGTGAGTCGCTGGCAGACCCGTATGGTTTTTCAAAAATCTTTGCCCGAAACCCAAGGCAGCACCAGAATCGGTGGGTTAACACCCACGGAAAACGTCCAAAATTGCCTATTTCACCTTCCTTGGGCTATAAAATCCTACCAGGGCCCAGCCAACGCCTGCCATCCACCTGTGTCGCTTACTGGGCGAGTCCCCAACCCATTCATATGGCTTTTTAAAAATCTTCGCCAAGAATCCCAAGCAGCGCCAGAATTCATGGGCTAACACCCACCAAAAATGGCCAAAATTACCTGTTTCGCTTTCCTTGGGCCATAAAATCCTACCAGGGCCCAGCCAAAGCCCGCTAGCCACCTGGGTCGCTTGACGGGTGAGTATCCAACCCACTTGTATGAGTTTTAGAAAATCTTTGCCCAAAATCCCAGGATGCGCTAGAATCCGTGGGCTAACACCCACGAAAAATGGCCGAAATCGCGTGTTTCGCTTTCCTTGGGCCATAAAGTCCTACCATGGCCCAAAAAACGCCCACTGGCCATCTGCCCCCTTACTGAGTGAGCCGCCGACACACACGTATGGGTTTTCAAAATCTTTGCCCAGAGCCCCAAGCAACACCATAATCCGTGGTGTAACACCCATGGAAAATGGACAAAATTGGCTATTTCACCTTCGTTGGGCCATAAAATCCTACCATGGCCTAGCCAATGCCCGTTGACCACATGGGCTGCTTGCTGGGCGAGTCGCCAATCCAACCATTTGGTTTTTATTAAATCTTTGCCCAGAACCCCAGGCAGCGCCAGAATGCGTGGGCTAACACCCACGGAAAATGGCCAAAATCTCCTATTTCGCATTCCTTGGGCCATAAAGTCCTACCAGGGCCCAAACAATACCCTCCGGCCTCCTAGCCCACTTACCGAGTGAGTCGTCAACCCGCCCATATGGTTTCTGAAAATCTTTGCCCGAAACCATAGACAACAGCAGAATTCGTCGGTTATCCCATGAAAAATGGCTTAAATCGCCTATTTCGCAATCCTTGGTCCATAAAATCCTACCAGGGCCCTGCCAATGCCCGCCGACCACCTGGGCCACTTGTTGAGCGAATCGCCAACACACCTGTATGATATTTCAAAAATATTTGCCCAAAATTCAAGGCAGCGCTAAAATCCGTGGACTAACACCCACGGACAATGGCCAAAATCGCCTGTTTCGCATTCCTTGGAATATTAAATCCTACTCGGGATAAGCCAACGCTCGCCGACCACCTGGTCCGCTTGCAGAGTGAGTCACCAATCTACTCATATATTTTTTCGAAAATTGTTTCCCAAAAACCCAGGCAGTGGCAGAATCTGTGGGCTAATACCTACGGAAAATGGCCAAAATCGCCTATTTCGCCTTCCTTGGTCCAAAAAATCCTACCAGGGCCCAGCTAACGCTTGCTGGACACCTGGACTGCTTTCTAAGCGATTCGTCGACCCACTCGCATGGTTTACAAAAACCTTTGCTCGGAACCACAAGCAGCGCCAGAATCTGCGGGCTAATACCCATGGAAAATGGCCGAAATAGCCTGTTTCGCCTTCCTAGGGCCATAAAACCCTACCAGGGCCCGAACAATGCCTACCGAACACCTGGGTTGCTTGCTGGGTAAGTCGTCGACGCACCTATATGTTTTTTTGAAAATATTTGCTCAAAATACCAGGCAGTGCCGGAATTCGTGGGCTACCACCCATGGAAAATGGCCGAATTTCCCTATTTCACATTCCTTGGGCCATAAAATCCTACCAGGGCCCAGCCAACACCCGCTGCCCACCTAAGATGTTTGCTGGGCGAGTCATCGACCCACCTGTATAGTTTTTCGAAAATATTTTCACGGAACCCCAGGCGTTGCCAGAATCCGTGGACTAATACCCATGGAAAATTACTGAAATTGCCTGTTTCGCATTCTTTGGGCTATAAAATCCTACAAGGGCCCAACCAAACACAGCTGGCCACCTAGACCACACTTACCGGGTGAGTCGTCGACCCACCTATTTGGTATTTCAGAAATATTTTCTTAGAACATCGAGCAACGCCTGAATCCATGGGCCTACACCAACGAAAAATGGCCAAAATCGCCTGTTTCGCCTTCCTTGGGCTATAAAATCCTACCAGGACCCAGCTAATGCCCGCCGACCACCTGGGCTGCTTGCTAAGTGAGTTGCTGACCCAATCGTATGGTTTTTCAAAAATCTTTTCCCAAACGCCAGGCAGTACCAAAACCGGTGGACTAACTCCCACGGAAAACGTCCAAAATCGCCTTTTTCGCCTTCCTTGTGCCATAAAATCCTACCAGGCCCCAGCTAATGCCTGCTAGCCACTTGGGCCACTTTCCGTCTTATTCGTCGACCCACCCATATGGTTTTTCAAAAATCTTTTCTCGAAATCCCAGGCAACACCAGAATCTGTGGGCTAACACCCACGAAAAATGGCTGAAATTGCCTATTTCTCCTTCCTTGGGCCATCAAATCCTACCAGGGCCTGGCCAACGCCCTCCAGCCACCTGGGCCGCTTGTAGGGCTAGTTTTTGACCCACCAATATGGTTTTTCAAAAATCTTTGCTCGAAACCCAAGGCAGCGCCTGAATCCGTGGGCTAACACCTTGGAAAAACGACCGAAATCGCCTGTTTCAACTTCCTTAGGACATAAAATCCTACTAAGGCCTAGCCAACTCTTGCCGGTAACCTAGGATGCTTGCCAAGAGAGTTGTGGACCCACTTGTATGGTTTTTCGAAAACCTTCACCAAGAACCCCAAGCAGCATCGGAATCCGTGGGCTAACACCCACGGCAAATGGCCGAAATCGCCTGTTTTGCCTTCCTTGGGCCATAAAATCCTACCAGGGCCCAACCAATGCCCGCCGACCACCTAGGCCGCTTTTCGGTCTGGTTGCTGACATACCCATCTGATATTTCGAAAATCTTTGCCCGAAACCCCAGGCAGTGCCAGATTTAGTGGGCTAACACCCACGAAAAATAGCCAAAATTGCCTATTTCGCATTCCCTGTGCCACAAAATCCTACCTGGGTTCAGCCAATAATCGTCGACCACCTAGGATGCTTGATAAGCGAGTCACCGACCTACCCATATGGTTTTTCAAAAATCTTACTATAGAACCCCAGGCAGTTCTAGAATCCGTGCGCTAACACCCACGAAAAATACCAAAATCGCCTATTTTGCCTTCCTTGGGTAATAAAATACTACCAGGGTCCAGTCAAAGCCTGCCGGCCCCCTGGGTCGCTTGCCGGGCGAGTTGTCAACCCACTCATATGGTTTTTCAAAAATCTTTGCCCAGAACCAAAAGCAGCGCCAAAATCCATGGGCCAACAACCATGGAAAATGGCTGAAATCGCCTGTTTCACATTCCTTGGGCCATAAAATCCTACAAAGGCCCAACCAATGCCCTTCGACCACCTGGGCTGCTTGTTGGGCGAGTCGCCGACCCACTTGTACGTTTTTTCGAAAATCTTTGCCCGAAACCAAAGGCAGCCCCAGAATCCGTAGGCTAACACCCACCAAAAACTGTCGAAATTGCTTCTTTCGCCTTTCTTAGCTCATAAAATCCTACTAGGGCCCAGCCAAAGCCCATCGGCCACCTGGGTCGATTACCAGGAGAGTTTCGACCCACTCGCATGGTTTTTCAAAAATCTTTGCGAAGGACCCCAGGCAACGCCAGAATCCACGGGCTAACACCCACGGAAAATGACTGAAATGCTTGTTTTGCCTTCCTTGGGCCAGAAAATCCTACTAGGGCCCAGCCAATGCCCGCAGACCACCTGGGCCGCATGCCGAGAGATTCGTCAAAACACTTATATGGTTTTTCAAAAATCCTTTCCCGGAACCCCAGCCAGCGCCAGAATCCATGGGCTAACACCCATGGAAAAGGGCCAAAATCGCCTGTTTCGAATTCCTTGGGCCATAAAATCCTACCATGGCCCAGCAAATGCCCTCTGGCCACTTGGGCCGTTTGCTAGGTGAGTCGCTGGCAGACCCGTATGGTTTTTCAAAAATCTTTGCCCGAAACCCAAGGCAGCACCAGAATCGGTGGGTTAACACCCACGGAAAACGTCCAAAATTGCCTATTTCACCTTCCTTGGGCTATAAAATCCTACCAGGGCCCAGCCAACGCCTGCCATCCACCTGTGTCGCTTACTGGGCGAGTCCCCAACCCATTCATATGGCTTTTTAAAAATCTTCGCCAAGAATCCCAAGCAGCGCCAGAATTCATGGGCTAACACCCACCAAAAATGGCCAAAATTACCTGTTTCGCTTTCCTTGGGCCATAAAATCCTACCAGGGCCCAGCCAAAGCCCGCTAGCCACCTGGGTCGCTTGACGGGTGAGTATCCAACCCACTTGTATGAGTTTTAGAAAATCTTTGCCCAAAATCCCAGGATGCGCTAGAATCCGTGGGCTAACACCCACGAAAAATGGCCGAAATCGCGTGTTTCGCTTTCCTTGGGCCATAAAGTCCTACCATGGCCCAAAAAACGCCCACTGGCCATCTGCCCCCTTACTGAGTGAGCCGCCGACACACACGTATGGGTTTTCAAAATCTTTGCCCAGAGCCCCAAGCAACACCATAATCCGTGGTGTAACACCCATGGAAAATGGACAAAATTGGCTATTTCACCTTCGTTGGGCCATAAAATCCTACCATGGCCTAGCCAATGCCCGTTGACCACATGGGCTGCTTGCTGGGCGAGTCGCCAATCCAACCATTTGGTTTTTATTAAATCTTTGCCCAGAACCCCAGGCAGCGCCAGAATGCGTGGGCTAACACCCACGGAAAATGGCCAAAATCTCCTATTTCGCATTCCTTGGGCCATAAAGTCCTACCAGGGCCCAAACAATACCCTCCGGCCTCCTAGCCCACTTACCGAGTGAGTCGTCAACCCGCCCATATGGTTTCTGAAAATCTTTGCCCGAAACCATAGACAACAGCAGAATTCGTCGGTTATCCCATGAAAAATGGCTTAAATCGCCTATTTCGCAATCCTTGGTCCATAAAATCCTACCAGGGCCCTGCCAATGCCCGCCGACCACCTGGGCCACTTGTTGAGCGAATCGCCAACACACCTGTATGATATTTCAAAAATATTTGCCCAAAATTCAAGGCAGCGCTAAAATCCGTGGACTAACACCCACGGACAATGGCCAAAATCGCCTGTTTCGCATTCCTTGGAATATTAAATCCTACTCGGGATAAGCCAACGCTCGCCGACCACCTGGTCCGCTTGCAGAGTGAGTCACCAATCTACTCATATATTTTTTCGAAAATTGTTTCCCAAAAACCCAGGCAGTGGCAGAATCTGTGGGCTAATACCTACGGAAAATGGCCAAAATCGCCTATTTCGCCTTCCTTGGTCCAAAAAATCCTACCAGGGCCCAGCTAACGCTTGCTGGACACCTGGACTGCTTTCTAAGCGATTCGTCGACCCACTCGCATGGTTTACAAAAACCTTTGCTCGGAACCACAAGCAGCGCCAGAATCTGCGGGCTAATACCCATGGAAAATGGCCGAAATAGCCTGTTTCGCCTTCCTAGGGCCATAAAACCCTAACAGGGCCCGGACAATGCCTACCGAACACCTGGGTTGCTTGCTGGGTAAGTCGTCGACCCACCTATATGTTTTTTTGAAAATATTTGCTCAAAATCCCAGGCAGTGCCGGAATTCGTGGGCTAACACCCACGGAAAATGGCCGAATTTCCCTATTTCACATTCCTTGGGCCATAAAATCCTACCAAGGTCCAACCTACGCCCTTTGGCCACCTGGACTACTTATTGGGCGAGTCGCCGACCCACTCGTATGGTTTTTCAAAAATCTTTGCTAAGAACCCCAGGCAGCGCCAGAATTCGTGGGCTAACACCCAAGAAAAATGGCCAAAATCGCCTGTTTCGACTTCCTTGGGCCATAAAATCCTACCAGGGCTCAACCAACACCCGCCGACCACCTAGGCCTCTTGCCGGGCGAGTCACTAACACACCCGTATGGTTTTTCAAATATCTTTTCCTGGAACCCTAGGCAGTGCCAGAATCTGTGGGCTAACACCCACGGAAAATGGCCGAAATTGCCTATTTCGGCTTCCTTGGTCCATAAAATCCTACCAGGGCCCAACTAATGCCCGCCAGCCACCTAAACTGCTTTCCAGGCGAGTCGCCAATCCACCCGTATGGGTTTTTGAAAATGTTTGCCTAGAACCAAAGGCAGAACCAGAATCCGTGGGCTAACACCCACGAAAAATGGCCAAAATCACCTGTTTCGACTTCCTTGGGCCATAAAATCCTACCAGGGCCCATTCAATGCCCTCCGACCACCTTTTATGCTTGCCGAGCGAGTTGCCGAACCACCCGTATGGTTTTTCAATAATCTTCGCCTGTAACCCCAGGCAGCGCCAGAATTAGTGGTCTAACACCCACGAAAAATGGCCGAAATTGCCTTTTTCGCCTTTTGTGGGACAAAATCCTACCTGGGCCAAGCCAACACCCGCCGCCCACTTGGTCCACTTGCGAGTCACTGATCCACCCATATGTTTTTTCAAAAATCTTTGCCAAGAACTCCAGGCAGCTCCAGAATCCGTGGGTGCAGAAAATGGCCAAAATCACCTGTTTCACCTTCCTTGGACCATAAACTCCTACTTGGGCCCAGCCAACGCCCGCCGACCAACTGGCACACTTTCTGGGTGATTCCCCAACCTATTTGTATGTTGTTTCAAAAATCTTTGCCCGAAACCCCAAGCAGCGCGAGAATTCATGGTCTAACACCCACAAAAAATGGCCGAAATCGCCTGTTTTGCCTTCCTAGGGCCATAAAATACTACGAGGGCCAAGCCAACACCCGCCAGACACCTGGGCTGCTTTTCCAAGCGAGGTGATGACTCACCCATAGATCTTTTTGAAAATATTTTCTCGGAACCCCAGGCAACACCAGAATTCGTGGTCTAACACCGATAGAAAAAGGCCAAAATTGCCTATTTCACCTTCTTGGTACATAAAATCCTAGCATGGCCCAGCCACCTAGGCCACTTAATAGGTGAGTCGACGACCCACCCATGTGGTTTTTCGAAAATATTTGCCAAGAACCCCAGGCAACGCCAGAATCCGTGGGCTAACACCCACGGAAAATGGCTGAAATCGCCTGTTATACCTTCCTAGGGCCATAAAATCCTACTTGGGCCCAGCTAATGCCCGTCAGCCAACTAGGCCGCTTACCGACCCATCCGTATGGTTTCTCAAAAATCTTTGCCCGAAACCCGAGGAAACGCCAGAATCCGTGGGCTAACACCCACAGAAAATGGTTGAAATCGCCTGTTTCACCTTTCTTGGGCCATAAAATCCTATTTGGGCCTAGCCAATGCTCGCCAACTAGCTGGACTGCTTCTGGGTGAGTTGTCGACCCACCCATATGTTTTTTCAAAAATCTTTGCCCGGAGCCCCAGGCAGCGCCAGAATCCGTGGTCTAACACCCATGAAAAATGGCTGAAATTGCCTATTTCGCCTTCCTAGGACCATAAAATACTACGAGGGCCAATCCAACACACGCCGAATACTTGGGCTGCTGGCCGGGAGAATCGCCGACCCACCCGCAGAGTTTTTTGAAAATATTTTTTTGGAACCCCAAGAAGCACCAGAGTTCGTGGGCTAACACCCATAGAAAAAGGCCGAAATTGCCTATTTCACCTTCCTTGGTCCATAAAATCCTACCACGGCCCAGCCAACTCTCGCTGACCACCTGGGCCGATTAACGGGCAATTTACTGACCCACCCGTATGGTTTTTCAAAAATCTTTTCCAAGAACCCCAAGCAATGCCAGAATCCGTGGGCTAACACCCACGGAAAATGGTTGAAATTGCCTGTTTTGGTTTCCTTGGGAAATAAAATCCTACCAGGACCCAGCAAATGCCCATCAGCCACCTGGGCCGGTTGTCGGGCGAGTCACCAACCCACATGTATGGGTTTTAGAAAATCTTTCCCCGGAACCCCAGGAAGAGCCAGAATCCATGGGCTAAATCCCATGGAAAATGGCCAAAATTGCCTATTTCGCCTTCCTAGGGCAATAAAATCCTACTTGGGCCCAGCAAACCCCCGCCAACTAGCTGCGCTACTTGCCGGGCGAGTTGTCAAAGCACCTGTATGGTTTCTCAAAAACCTTTGCCCGGAATCCCAGGCAACGCTAGAATCCATAGGCTAACACCTACGGAAAATGGCCGAAATTGCCTATTTTGCCTTGGGCCATAAAATCCTACTTGCGCTTAGCCAACACCCATCGGCCACTTGGGCCGCTTTATGGGAGAGTCACCGACTCAATAGTATGTTTTTTCAGAAATCATTGCTCGGAACCCGAGGCAACGCTAGAATCCATGGGCTAACACCTACGAAAAATGGCAGAAATCGATTGTTTTTATCTTCCTTGGGCAAAAATATCCTACTTGCCCCCAGCCAATGCCCGCCGACCACCTGGCCCACTTGCCAGGGTAGTCCCCGACCCACCCATATGGTTTTTTCAGAAATCTTTTCCCAGAACCCCAGGCAATGCCAGAATCCGTGGGCTAACACCCACGAAAAATGGTCGAAATTGCCTATATTGCCTTCCTTGGGCCATGAAATCCTACTTGTACCCAGCCAACGCCAGCCGACCATCTAGATCACTTGTCGGGCTAGTCTCCAACCGATCTATCTGGTTTTTCAAAAATTTTGCCCGGAACCCCAGGCAGCGCCAGAATTCGTGGGCTAATACCCAACGAAAATGGTCGAAATCGCCTGTTTCACATTCCTTAGGCCATAAAATCCTACCAGGGCAAAGCTAATACTCGCCAACCACCTGGACCGCTTGCCGAGTGAGTCACTGACCAACCCGAATGGTTTTTCTAAAATATTTTCGTGGAACCCTGGGCAGCACCAGAATCCGTGTGCTAACACCTATAAAAAATGGACGAAATCGCCTGTTTCGCATTCCTTAGGCCATAAATTCCTACCAGGCCCCAGCCAACACTCATCTGCCAACTTGGCTGCTTTTCAGGTGAGTCGCCGACCCACCCTTATGGTTTTTCAAAAATCTTTGCTCGGAACCCCAGGCAACGCCAAAATTCATGGGCTAACACCCACAGAAAATGGCCGAAATCACTTGTTTCGCCTTTATTTGGCCATAAAATCTTACCAGGGCCCAGCCAATGCTGATCGGCCACTTGCGATGCTTGTCAGCCGAGTTACCAACCTACCCGTATGTTTGTTCAAAAATCTTTTCCCGAAACCCCAGGCAGCGCTAGAATCTGTGGCCAAACACACACAGAAAATGGCCAAAATAGCCTGTTTCGCATTCCTTGGGCCATAAAATCATACTAGGGCCCAGCTAACATCCATTGGCAACCTGGGCCGCTTGACTGGCGAGTTGCTGACCCACCTATTTGTTTTTTTGCAAATCTTTTCTCGAAACCAAAGGCAGCGGTAGAATCTGTGGGCTAACTCCCACGAAAAATGGCAGAAATTGCCTATTTTGCCTTCCTTGGTCCATAAAATTATAACGGGGCCCAGCTAATGCCCACTAGCCACCTGGGACATGTTTTGAGCGAGTATGCAACCCACCCGAGCTTTTTCAAAAATCTTTGCCTGGAACCCCAGGTAACGCTAGAATCCGTGGTCTAACACCCACGGAAAAAGGCTGGAATCGCTTCTTTCGCGTTCCTAGGGCCATAAAATCCTACGAGGGCCCAGCCAATGCCCACCGTCCACCTGGGCCGCTTGTTGAGCGAGTCCCTGATCCACCCATATCTATTTTCAAAAATCTTTGCTCGGAACCCCAGGCGGCGCCAAAGTCCATTTGCTAACACCCACAAAAAATCGCCGAAATCACCTATTTCGCCTTCATTGGGACATAACATCCTACCAGGGCCTAGCTAATGCCTGTTGGCCACCTGGTCCACTTGCTGGGAGAGTCGCCAACCTATCTGTATGGTTTTCGAAAATCTTTGCCCGAAATGGCAGGCAACACCAGAATCTGTGGGCTAACACCCATGGAAAATGGCCAAAATTGACTGTTTAGCCTTCCTTGGTCCATAAAATCCTACCAGGGATCAGCCAATACCCCCTGGCCACTTGGGCCACTTGCCGAGATAGTCTTTGACCCACCAGTACGTTTTTTCAAAAATCTTTGCTCGGAACCCTAGGCAGCGCCAGAATCAGTAGGCTAACACCCACAAAAAATGGATGAAATTGTTTGTTTTGCCTTTTCGTGGGCTATAAAATCCTATGTGGGCCCAGCCAATGCCCGCCGGTAACTTGGACTACTTTCTAGGCTAGTAAACATCCCAACTGTATGGTTTTTTTGGAAATCTTTGCCCAGAACCCTAGGCAGCGCAAGAATCTGTGGGCTCACACCCACGAATAATGGTCGAAATTGCTTGTTTTGCCTTCCTTGGGCCATAAAATCCTACTTGGGCCTAGCCAATACCCACCAGCTACCTTGGACTATTGTTGGGCTAGTCGGTGACCCACCGTATGGTTATTTTAAAATCTTTGCTCGAAACCCCACGCAGCACCAGAATCCATTTGCTAATACCCAAGGAAAATGGCCGAAATTGCCTGTTTTGACTTCCTTGGGCCATAACATCCTACCAGGGCCTAGCCAACGCCTGTCGACCACCTAAATCACTTGACGAGCTAGTCGTTGAGCCATCCATATGGTTTTTTAAAAATCTTTCCTCGAAACCACAGGGAGCGCCAGAATCCGAGGGCCAATAACCAAGGAAAATGGCCGAAATTACCTGTTTCGCCTTCCTTAGGCCATAAAATCCTACCAGGGCCCATCCGATGACCTCTGGCCACCTGGGGCGCTTGCTGGGCGATTCGTCGATCTACTTGTATGGTTTTTCAAAAATCTTTGCCCGGAACCCCAGGCAGCGCTAGAATCCATGGGCTAACACCCACGAAAAATTGTCGAAATTACTTGTTTCGCCTTCCTTGGGCCATGAAATTGTACTTGGGCCTAGCCAATGACCGCCAACCACCTTGGACACCTATTGGGCTAGTCGCCATCCCATCTATATGGTTTTTTGAAAATCTTTGCCTGGAACCCTGGCAGCGCCAGAATCCGTGGGCTAACACCTACGCAAAATGGCTGAAATCGCTTGTTTCTCCTTCCTTGGTAATTAAAATCCTACTAGGGCCCAACTAATGCACGCTGGCAACCTGGTCCACTTGCCGGGATAGTCACCAACCCACCTATATGGTGTTTTCAGAAATCTTTTCTCGAAACCCCAAGCAAAGCTAGAATTCGTGGGCTAACACCCACGAAAAATTGTCGAAATTTCTTGTTTCGCCTTCCTTGGGCCATGAAATCCTACTTGGGCCCAGCCAATGCCCGCCGACCACCTTGGACACTTATTGGGCTAGTCACCGACTCACCCATATGTTTTTTTGAAAATCTTTGCTCACAACCCTAGGCAGCGCCAGAATCCGTGGGCTAATACCCAAGGAAAATGGCCGAAATCGCCTGTTTTGACTTCCTTGGGCCATGAAATCCTACTTGGGCCCAGCCAATGCCCGCCGGCCACCTTGGCCACTTATTGGGCTAGTCACTGACCTATCCATATGGTTTTTTGAAAATCTTTGCTCGAAACCCCAGGCAGCGCCAGAATCCGTGGACTAATACCCAAGGAAAATGGCCGAAATCGCCTGTTTTGACTTCCTTAGGCCATAAAATCCTACCAAGGCCCAACCAATGCCCGCCGGCCACCTAAGCCGCTTAACGGGCTAATCGCCGACCGACCCATATGGCTTTTTGAAAATCTTTGGTCGGAACCCCAGGAAGCGCCAGAATCCGTGGGCTAATACCTAAGGAAAATGGCCGAAATCTCATATTTTGACTTCCTTGGGCCATAAAATCCTACCAAGGCCCAGCCAATGCCCGCCGACCACTTGGGACACTTTCTGGGCGAGTCCTCGACCCACCCGTATGGTTTTTCAGAAATGTTTGCCAGGAACCCGAGGCAACGCCAGAATCCGTGGGTGTTGGCCGAAATCGCCTGTTTCGCCTACCTTGGGCCATAAAATCCTACTAGGGCCCATCCAATGCTCGCTGGCCACCTTGTAACACCCCACACCTTATAGTACTAGTATAATGGAAATGAAATATGACATGGTTTGGTCAAATTAGCGCTAATTTTCAAAACTGCTTGATCTCACATTAATGGGCTATATGTGCGTCTAGCGCTTAAGAGGGTCGAGTGAATATACATTTTATGTCGAATTGAGGAGATTATGGACTTAAAATGAAGTGAGAGAATTGAAGTGCTTGTAGGACTTATAAGCTAGCAGGTGAGTCAACTACTTGCTTATCTTAAAATCGCGAACCAAAAGAAGACGAGGTTCGACGTTGAAATTGTCAAAGTTCGATTATAAATAAAGTCCGTGTTAAGGGTGTAACTTTGGTCCATGATTTAACATCACATATGAACTATATTTACAACCCAAGTATTATAGTAATAAGGCCCAAATATATCACAACATTCTTAGTTAACTTTAGGCCCAAACTAAGAAGAACAAAATCTGAAAATGGGCAGCCCAAGTCAATGTATTTGGAGCTCCAAAGGGCCCAAGTGACATGAGCAAGGAGCTGTATCACCTACTTGGTGATGTAAGTATTATGTATCCTTAGTAAGTCGGCTATATATCATGTTAAAAGAGTGTCAAAGCATATCCTACAACACTATCGTTCCATTGAACTCTCAAAACAAAAACAGCTTAGTCTTCAAAATTCTCTCAACCTTTCTTCACCTT
>JAOTQJ010033319.1:0-15798 GCA_025642045.1 Solanum sejunctum
TGTAATTGTGTTATGTATGTGTACGTACTGTTCAGCATATATGTCTAGAGGTCTGTGGATACTAGTGGGTTGTGGGTGTGTGAGGTATACTTGAGCACATGGTCTATTATATGTACTTGATACCTCATCAGGCTGCGGGACTGCATTACTCTATGTATGACATGATTATTAGGCGGCAGGACCGCAGCGGAGACCTTGACGGCCCGCAGTAGTGTATATATATATGTGTGTGTGCATATGTGCTGTTTGTACTTTCTGGGAGCTGTTGCAGGTAAGAATAGGGCATAAAAACAGAGGAAACTCTGCCAAAATTTTGGTAGAATTGTTAGACTTTATGTTGTAGTTTTGCGAGTTAATATTGGTTTAAGTGCCTAGTCGGCACGAGTCATGGCCCCGGGGTTGGGCTGTGACATCATCCACTTGTACTAATTTGCTTACTTTTTAATTTAGTTTTTTGCTTAAACTTTAAAAAATAATTTTAAACTACTTATATATATATATGAGAAAAGGGTCAAAAATACTTCTCAAGTATTGATTATTGTTTCACTTAATCCCTGCTGTTAAAATAAGTTCATTTATACCCCCGTCGTTAACAAACTCATCAAATTTGCCCCTCAATTGGATGGATTGTCCCAAATCATTTAAAATTAACATAAGTTCTTTTAATTGACCCATTCCCTTTTTAGACCCATACCCGACCCATCTCCTCATTCTTCTTCTTTATCTTGTTCCTCTATTTCTACAACAAAAAACAAACAAATACTGCTTCCACTGCCAGAGCATCGGTGACTATGTCCGCGGCGCTGGCGCCAATTTCTAAATCTACATGAGACACATTTATATTTTCCACTTTCAACAATCCCAAAATTGACACATATTTTAATTTAGGCTGTCACTTGGCAAGATCTTAAGCTAGACTTTCATCCATTTAATAATACTAGTATAAGTACCCGCGCGATGTGCGATCAATTGATAAATATAATTACAAATATATAAATTTATTTAATAATTTTAATTTTTTAAAAAAATGGTATTATAAGATTTATATGATAGGATGTAGGGCTGCTTATTGAATAGATTGAACGAATAATTATGTATAAATATTCTAATTCGTTAGCCGATCAATAAGCTATTTATTGATTCAGTATTAAAATACTAATTAATGATCATGCTCCCTTTCTTAACTTTTGTTAGGAATAACTTTTAATATTATTTAATTATTTAATTTGTTAAGTTTACAATAACTGAAAATCATAAACACCCTCCCGCCCCCTATCATCCACTTGTACTAATTTGCTTACTTTTTAATTTAATTTTTTGCTTAAACTTTAAAAAATAATTTTAAACTACTTATATAGCAAAAAAGGTCAAAAATATCCCCCAAGTACCGATTATTGTTTCACTTAATCCCTGTTGTTAAAATAAGTTCATGTCTACCCCCATCGTTAACAAACTTACAAAATTTGCCCCTCAATTGGATGGATTGTCCGAAATTATTTAAAATAGACAAAAGTTCTTTTAATTGACCCATTCCCCTTTTAGATCCATACCCGATCCATCTCCTCATTCTTCTTCTTTATCTTGTTCCTCTATTTATACAGTAAAAACCAAACAAATACTGCTACCACTGCCAGAGCACCGGTGACTATGTCTGCGGCGCCGACGCCAACTTCTGAATCCACACGAGATACATTTACTTTTGCCATTTTCAACAATCCCAAAATTAAGAAAATTAAAACTTTTAAAAGACTCCAACTATCAAGATTTAATTCTCTCCTCATTTCAATAAACTTCACAACCAACAAAAGAATTAAAAGAATTTTTGTTACCCTTTACAGTGCTGCATGAGTTAATGCTCTAATGCCTTATTTTTTAGTCCTTTAATGTATAAAATTTATGGAAGCAGTGGGGTGATGGAGAAAAAGACGATGACTCTATGGCTGCAAGGGTCGTCCGATGGATTTTTGTTAGCATTTTGGCAGCGAGGAGAGGAGAGGTAGACAACGGAGATTTGGTGGTGAGAAATGGTTGTTTGTTGGCTATCTCTCGTCGGAGACGAAGGGCAAAGGAGAGAAGCTTGTCGCGGTGAGGAGGCTTGGCTTTTTCGACCATTGGTTGCCAGATTGAGAGGGATAAAGGGAGAAGAACAGAGGAAGAGAGTAAGACAAGGGGTAGTCGATTTGTTTTTGCATTTCTAGCGAGATTTCGCTTGTGGTAATGTTGAGGCAACGGATGGTTTGAAGAAAGGAGACAAGTGTTTGCGTATTTTGGTGTAAAAGAATTAGGAAAAATAAAAATAAAGATTTAATTTGAAAATAAAAGAATTGGGTTTGGGTTAAATCTGGTATTATTTAGGATGGACTGGGTTTGGGTCGGGTTAGGGTTGGATATTTAAGAAAATGGGTTAAATGAATATAATTTGGGGCAATCCATCCAATTGAGGGGCACATCTGGTGAGTTTGTTAATGGCGAGGGATATAAATGAACTTATTTTAACGACGGGGATTAAGTGAAACAATAATCAATACTTGAGGGATTTTCCCTATATTTTAATATGATGTATTAAAGTTTGGTTAATTTGAATTATTTATCTTTTTAATATTTTTTAGAATTTTAATTAAGTGAGTCTATAGGTATGAAATTGATATTTTTTTTTATCACAATTAAAAGACTTTCCACATATATTTTTTCCACATATGTTTTTTTTCCATCATTCCTCTTTTGATATAATAAAAATAAATATTTTATACACATTAAATTCTAATAAATTTTCATATTTCTATTATATTATTTAAAATTTCTTTGCTATTAAAATTTATTAAAAGAAATTCAAAGTAGTTATTTAGCTCATAAAAAGTATGTGTCATCCATCCACCACCCCACAAATAAGTTTTATTCAATTATATCCTTTATATATATACTACCACCATTAAAAATTTCATAAAAAGAGATAATACCTATATTGCACAATTTATTTATTTACAACTTCCTTCTCAACTTAAAATTAAAGATTTTAATTTTTTATTTTAAATTTACATAATTTTGTATAAAAATTTGCATTTATTAGAACATAGGACATGTAGCAAAACACGTGGGACAATACATTTTTCTTTTATTTTTTCTATTTTGTGGGAAGTTATCTTTTAATACTAAATATTTACATAATTTATATTCTTTTTTGGTTAAAAAGGAGTAGTTGTGGAAAATTAGTTTATATATTTACTATAAAGAATCTAATAACTTCCCACAAAAGAAACACCAAAAAGTCATAAATATACTTACGAAATTTACTTTCAAATTTAAAAAATGAATGCAAAGAATTTTCTTTTTTGTTAATGGAGTAGTTATAAAAAGTTGGTTTAAATATTTAGTATAAAATTTTGATAACTTCCCGCAAAAGAAAAAAAAATCTTAAATGTGCTTATTAAAATTTATTTTTGAGTTTTAAAAACTAATGTAAGCAATTTGCAGTTTGTGTTCTTTATAAAGAAAAAAAAACGAATGATTGTGAGAAGTTAGTTTAATATTTAGTGCTAAAACTTTAACTATTCTTTTTTTTAAAAAAAAAATGTGTCTTAAACATGCTTAAAGATTTATTCTTAAGTAAAAAATTTAGTTAAAAAATCTTCATCTTTTTGCAATAAAGTAGTAATAGTTGTGGGTAAGTCCTAAACGTGCTTATTAAAATTTATTTTAACTTTAAAAAGTTGATGTAATTAATTTTTTTTGCTATAAAATAGAATTAAATAAATAATTATTACTATGATCAAAATTGTCAAAATCTATTGTTTTAACAAAGAAGAATTGAATATATATATATATATATATATATATATATATATATTACTATCAATTTACTTGTTAGTTACTTGTAATAAATGAAAAGGACCAAATATACGTTAATTACGCGAAATAATTACACCAACGGTATGTAAAAAAAGTAACAAAAACTTAAGTTTAAATTACTCATACATGTATAGTTACACCAATAATATGTAGAACATTACTGACAAATTATTTTCTCTTCCAACTCCATACTTCCTCTTCGATATGAATTTGGGAAGTTGTGATAGGATCTCACATGTCACATCAATTTTCATGAACTTTTATATATGTATATAGTGCGTGTGTGTTGTCATGGCTATTTAGTTAAAATTTTCAGTTAAACAAATAAATTGAGTAAGCATTTTTCTATTTATTTTCATAAGAACCATCATGAACTTAAGTTAATCCCTAAAAATTGAAGATTATGATTGGATTTGCATCATGACACCAAAAAACATATATTCAACAAAAAAATTTCTTCAAAGATCAAACTATCTCAAACTTAATAAAGAACAAAACTTCACTAATCGCAATATTGTATAGAATAATTTAGCGATTCAGAAATATTTTATCTATACGGGAAATTATATTGGAAAACATAAAAAGTCATGCATAATGTGCTCCAAATGTGATGATCTACAAACAATATTGAAATAAAAATTATTGAACATATACCAATTCATAACTTATTGTCACGACCCAAGCCTAGGGCCTAGATGTGACCAGTAAATAGAGAAATCGAAGGAACCCCACACAAGCCTCTTAACATATCATCACACATCCTTGATCGCAGAAGCGAGTAAAATAACAACAAGAGATAGTAAATAGGTATAGTCGGAGCTAGGGGACATCTTTCATATCATAATCAGCAAGAGTCAAGAGAGAATCAAAGCTCCTAACATAGATACATAAGATGTCCAACAATACCTCTACTACGTAGATAAGAGCGAGGGTCAAGACAAGCAACCGGGTTCACCCTCATAGTCAAAGTATACAATAAATAAAGAGAGTCTTTAACACATAGTATAAAAACATAGATGTTGTCCTCGAAATAAAAGACTCACCAACTAGCTTGAATAGATACCACTAGCCACGTGGAGGAGGAGGATGATCAAATGGTGCTCCGGTCCCTACATGGTAACATCATGTAGGCATAAAGTATGCATTAGTACGTTTGAATGTACTAAATATGTAGGATGCAATACAACAACAGACAGGCAACATAGGCAAAATGAATAATCTTAAGAAATGAATAGCATACTACCAATATGACATGTATGAAGGATGCTTGAAGTAAAACATGCTTATATAGAACATATTACGTAGGTAAGAAGAGACCATCATCATAGACCAAGCGACTAGTATTCGGAATCAAAGGCTTAGCACCCCCTTGGTAGTGGTTGAGGTATCAACCCCTCAACATGGTTAATGGACATCATACCCTCCATCATAGGGGTTAAGGTATCAACCTCTCAACAAGGTTAATGGACATCACACCCTCCATCAAAGTGGTCAAGGTATCAACCCTTCGACAAGGTTAATGGACATCACACCCTCCATCAAAGTAGTCAAATTATCAACCCCTCAACAAGGTTATGGTCAACATACAACACTATAAAAGCTTATCATGAAATTAACATACATACAACATACTTTCATCCTCATAGAGTCATACATCTCATTTGCCAAGCATTGGGCCTTCAACAACTCAAGAATCATAATCTGGACATTTTATCAAATACTTAGCGGGTGTGTAATGTTACTGTAAAACTAATATAATTCAAGAGTGAAATCATGCAAGTAAATCCAATGTAAAACCATCAATCAATACTTGGCAACACCCTCAAGCAATATACGTCAAATCCTTCCTCAAATATCACAATAGACCTTAGATTCATAGCTCAAAACATGTTAAAATAACCATAATTTCGTGATACCCCAACATAGCATTCAATGAAATTCATAATAAGTAAGACACATGAGTAAATCAACTCTAAATCATGCAATTTTAGGTAAAAGAAAATTTGGGTATCATGGGTGAAAGGAAATCATGAAAGAAGCCCACATACCTTGCCTTTGGTGAATCTTTGAAGAAGATTGGAGATGAGACTTTAACATTGATTGAGAACCTTAAGATCCGGATGAGTTTTGGGACTTGAAATTTGGAGACGAAATATTGTCTAAGTGTTTTTGAGAGAATATTTAAGAACGTCTTGGATGATATGAGGATGCAATAAGTCTAAGAATAGGCATTTTCACGTATGGGAAGGCCTAGGCCCAAGATCCAAAAGCCTTAGACCGGAATACAAAATTGAGCAAAATTAACACAGGGACGCGCCCTTGGCGCGTCGCGCCAGGGGTGCGAATGCCCATTGTTTTTCGTAAACTTGAAAAATTTAAACTGTGATCCGTTCATTCTAAAATTAAGGTTAGACCCATTTTCTACTAAATTTGCCCCCCTAATCAATAATACGATGTCAAATTTTTGAAATAATGCATGCATTTTGAGATATATAAAAATTATGATTTGGGCATTGTCGAGGCATAATTTTGGACACTTTTTGGGGTTGTTTCAATATCTCCCCCTTTGGTAACATTCGTCCCAGAATGTCAAAGAAATGTACATAAGAAGAGTAACCATGAACAAATTAGCCCCAACAAGAACACAACAATACATTTAAAACATTATTTTCAAAACCTCAACATAAGTGTCAAATATCGTCATGAACTTGCCAACATGGACTTGAATGCATGCAAATGACATAGGGGCTGAAACATTAGACTTGAAATCACAAAACGAGGTTTGACATGTTATCATAAGCTTGAATAGAATGAAAGAGGTACGGATATTGCTTTTTCACGCCCGCTCCGGTTCCCCGAGAGACACTTTCATCTTGACAATTCTTTCAAGGTCCTTGACGAACACCACATCCTTATCGATCAACTTCTTCAACCCTTCCATCCAATACCTCCACCGGGACCTCTTCCTAAGTCAATTTATCCTCCACAACACCCATAATCATACGAGTTCTATAGCTCTAGGGTCACCACCACATCCCGTCAACCTAAAAGCATGAAAAGCCGAACAAATCATAACCATATCCCTAGGTAATTCCAATATTTAAGAAACCTTACTAATCCTCTTCTACACTCTATAAGAACTCACAACCCTAAACACATTGTCAACCTTAATCACAAAAAGTCCACTCGGTACCGTGAACCACTATCTCCCCCTTGGGAGACAACCTCCATTCTAACATCTTTCACCTGAAACCTCTAGCTCTAATAAGGCGGAATCAAGGCATTACTTAATCTAGACCCCCTTCAACCAAAAACGATTTGGGACCATCAAGAATACTACACCATCATGCTCAACTCCCTTCAACCTAAACCCCAGTCTAGCCAATCGATAGACCTCTCTGGTCACCTCTTTCCCACCATTTTCAACATATACTATGCTACCTAGAGCACCGACCACCACATTAACATTACCGGGGAAAATAATGCACACTCATACATAATCTTTAAAGAGTTCTAACTTCCTTCTTGTTATCTTTCATTCACCTATAATATTTTGTAAACAACCCCTTATCATCCAAGACTTGCAATAGTACCCCAAATGATTCACAAGCTCTAAATAATCAATGCTCTACCATTAAAGGCCACCACAGACATGTCAAGATAGGGTTTTAAGACCCTATTCATGAAACCCATAAACATAGTCGGTGCATAAGTCAACCAAACAACTCCAACTATACTTAAAATGCTCACTCTTAATCCGAAAAGACACTTAGAGAAATCACCTATCCTCATCCTCACTTGGGAACAAAACCCGCACCAAAGATCAAGCTTAGAGATTTGACTAACCCATTGTAGTTGACCAACTAAATCAACCATTCTTAACCATCATATTACAACCTTATAGATTCTACACTTATTGGAAGCATGATATGCAAGTAGCCAAACCACACCAAGACCTCTATCCCATCAAGCTAAGTTCGACCAAAATAACAAGAGAAAACCCTATGCAATAAGAACATTAGCAACCCCTAGACATTTCTAACAATAATAGAATCTCATAACTACACATCAATCTTACTAGCAACAAAAGAACAATAGGAGGAATGGAAACCTCCGGAACCATCAAAGCATGCACAATAACGTCAAGAAAAGCCTTTAACATATCGGTAGCATCATCAGGCACCATGTCCCTTCTTTCCTTCTTTAAATAACATAAAACCAGTTACATCTTCGAGCATCCCCTTGATCAATACCACCATATCTACCCTTGTTGCGCTTATGAGGGCAATCTATTATCTAGTGACTCTCCTCTCCACAACCATAACAAGTATTGTTTATCTTCAAGCACGGGCCATCATGGCATCTACCACATTTTGGGAACCTAGCATAAGGTACCACACTGCCACGACCTTTGGGACTTTGGAACTTCCGTTCACCACGGACCATCTTGGTCTTCTTACCTCTCATCTTCCTCAACTTTTTCCTCCTCTATTTGTGTGGAGTAGGTCATTAAGCGGGCAAAATTCATGTCACTAATCAACATAGCGGACCGACATTCCTCACTCACGAATTCAAATACTCCCATCACGAATTTACTCATCCTAGACCTTGGCTGACCAATTAGGGAGCATATTTTGAAAGTTGGTTGAACTTGAGGGCATACTCCCTCACAATCATTGAACTTTATTTCCAAATCATGAATTCTGCCATCTTAGCCTCCTTAAACTCAAGTTGGAAGAAACGATTAAGAAAAGCCACCTTAAATTACTCCCATAGAACCACATTGTTAACCCCATTCTCTTCCTTTCATTGATAGACCATATTTGAGCAACCTGCTTGAGTTGGTAAGCCTGCAACACTGATTTTTCCTCCGGCTTAACTCCCATGATAGCCAATATCTTGTAAGCCTCATCAATGAACTCTTGAGGGTTCTCATTTACCTTTGACCCATAGAATTTCAACGGATTCATCCTCATAAAGTCCCTCACTCGAGATGCCAGAGTAGGAACATAAGGGGATTGATCCCCTTGGGTGACTTGATTAGCCACGAATTGAGCTAGTAAAGTGAGAGCATCCCAAAACTCTTCATGAAATAGTTGAGGAGCGGTAGGAACCAGTTGCTCCACGAGAGTGCAAGCTCTATTTCCCCTTATCTTACGCATGATCTATCATATCAAAGAACAATCATTACAGGGGAAATAACCTTACCTCAATTCTATAGCACGACATTGACCATTAAGAAAGGAAACATTTCCTAAAATACCTCATAGCCTCTTACTACTAGTTATGGTGCACAACACAACCACGAATAAGACTTTAATCGATACTGTGTGTTGGACTCTGAGGATCTAACAACCTAGTGCTCTATACCATATTTGTCATGACCCAAACCTAGGTCCTAGATGTGACCGACGAATGGAGAAACCAAAAGAATCCCAAATAAGCCTCTTACATATCATCACACATCCTTGGTCGCGGAAGCAAGTAAAATAACAACAAGAGATAGTAAATAGGAATAGCCAGAGCTAAGGGACATTTTTTATATCATAATCAACAAAAGTCAAGAGAGAATCAAAGCTCATAGCACAGATACATAACATGTCCAGCAACAACTCTACTACGTAGATAAGAGTGAGGGCCAACACAAACAACCGAGCTCACCCTCATAGTCAAAGTATACAGTAAAAAAAGAGAGTATTTAATGCATAGCATAAAAATATGATGTTATCCTCAAAATAGAGGACTCACCAACTAGCTTGAATAGATACTACTAGCCATGTGGAGGATGATGATGACCAAATGGTGGCCCGATCCCTACATGGTAAAATCATATAGGCATAAAGTATACGTTAGTATATTTGAATGTACTAACTATGTAGGATGCAATGCAATAATAGATAGGCAACATATGATAAATGCATAATAATAAACAATGAATAGTATACTAATAATATAACATGTATGAAGGATGCTTGAAGTAAAACATATTTATATAGAACATATTACGTAGGTAAGAAGAGACTATCATCATTGACCAAGCGACTAGTGCTCGGAATCCAAGGCTTAGCACTCGCTTGGTAGTGGTCGAGGTATCAAACTCTCAACATGGTTAATGGATATCTATCACGACCTAGCACCAACACTGTGAAGTATTATCCGCTTTGCCCGCACACAGCCTAAGCGCACGGTTTTGTCCCCTTGGGGGGAAAGCCCAAAAATGCACCTCACAGGTTAAGTTGTCGGTCCCTCACTAAATAGACCAAGACTCCTCCTCTCTTTTCCTATGTGGGAGTTCTAGCAAGCCAGCAAGCCATACGTCCGCACATAGCCCAGACCCTGCGCACTACTGCACTAACAGCTACCTATTTTATTCCTATTTCTTTTGTACTTATTCTATTTGAGATGAAGGACAGTTGGACTTGTATTTTCTTGATTTTCTTTATTTCTAGTGGCTTGTACGCGTGACAACTAGTCCTTGGGTGGGATTTAAGTTTATGAAAATTTATAGTTTGACTTTATTTATTTTAAATGCTTCCACACATTATATTCCCTTTTTGAATTAAGGCTGACTTGCTCTGGTGGGATTGAGCAAGTACCATCACGCCAAATTTTTGGGTCCTGACAAGTTGGTATCAGAGACTAGGTTAGTAAGTCTCACGTATGTACAAGCCAAGTCTAAATAGAGTCTTGAAGATCGGTAAGGAGACATCTGTACTTATCTTTAAGAGGCTATGAAGACTATTAGGAAACTTCTTTTTATTCATTCTCTCTTATCGTGCGTGGTTGTTTTCATTAGTAATGAGGAGTACCTGTATTCTCTTAACATATGGCAAGGACTAGAGCTACTACTACTGGTAGAGGTGAGGCTACTGCTAAGGGAATTGCTGGAACCCCAGTTAGAGGTAGGGGTAGAGCTAGAGTCGGATGTCGTGCTCGTGGAGTAGCAATAGCGAAAGGTCATGCTAGGGAGGTCTCTTCAGAGCCTATGACCGACCTTAGAAGGAATCAGGTTCCTTCAGAGCATGTATCCTTGCCTTTACTACAGGATACTTTATTAAGGGTATTGAGTGTACTTGAGAGTCTTAGTCTGAATAATAATGCGAGAGGCACGCCAGGTGGTTCTCAAACCATAGGAGGAGCTCAGACCCCAGACCTACATCATGTTCCATTGGTCCATAATCCTGTAGAACAGTCCCCAATGGATACCCAAGTTGAGATTGGTCCTCCACCAGATATTGAGGTTCGGGGAGCACTTTCGGTTACATTGCTGAGAGTGAACAACATTACTATGAGATGTTTAGGAAAATGAACCCATCTCACTTTCAGGACGGAAGGACAGAGGATGCTCATGAGTTTCTGATTAGTTGTAGGGAGCTGTTAGATACTGTTGGCTTAGCTGAGTCACACAGGGTTCGACATGTCACTCTTCAGCTTCGTGGGCCAGCAAAAGAATGGTGGAGGACATATTCAGCGTCGTTGCCAGTGGGATCTCCCACAGTGTCTTAGGAGATGTTCTCTGGCACTTTTTATCATAGATTTGTTCCTTAGAGTGTGAGGGAGGAGAGTCGGTTAAAATTTGAGAGCCTGAGGCAGGATAGCTTATTAGTCACCGAATATGAGACCTATTTTTGCTAGTTATCTAGACATGCTACAACCATTATTCCTAATGAGATGGAGAAAATTCATAGGTTTGTGAGGGGATTGACCTATTCTATTCGACAGGCAGTTTTTAGGGTGTCTAGAGATAGGGCCACTTTCCAGTCTATTGTGAGTGCTGCTAAGGAGGCAAAGCTGATGGAGAGAGAAGAATTTGGGGACCCTAAGAGGGATCGTGGATTTGGTCAGTTTTCTAGTACGTCATTTGGAGGTAAAGGGTTCTATAAAGTGCATAGTTCATCCCAGCATCGAGGACCAGTTCATGCATCATTGCGTGCTTCGGAGGGTGGTCAGATATATCGTGCTTCTACAGGGCAAGACAACTATAGTAGTTCATCAGGATCCGCACATCAGTGCTAGAGTCAGAGGCTTTGTTATGGGTGTGGAGATCCTGATCACTTGATACGACAGTGTCCCTTATCAGAGGGATAAGGTAGGCCCTACCACAGATCTTTAGTTTAGACTAGACCATTGGCACCACCACCATACAGAGGTGAAGCAGAGGTCAGATAGATAGAGATGGCCGCATTCCAAGTAGAGGAACGAATGATTCCATAGTCCCACAGAGTGGGGGTAGAGGCATTGCTCAAATAGGCGGTGGTAGGGGACCACATTGCTATATATTTCCAGGGAGGACCAAGGCAGAGGATTTTGATGCAGTCATCACAGGTATTATCCTGGTTTGTCATCAATTTGCATCTGTACTGTTTGATCCTGGATCTACCTACTTCTATGTGTCATCCTACTTTTCACTTGAATTCGACTTGCTATGTGATCGTATGCCTGTACCCATTCATGTTTCTAGACCAGTAGGTGAGCCTTTAGTGGGGGATCGAGTGTATCAATCCTGTCTTGTTTCATTGTCTGGGTATAATACTTGGGTAGATATGATTATTTTGGAGATGGTAGATTTTAATGTTATCTTAGGGATGGATTAGCTTTCCCAATATCATGCTATTCTTGATTTCTATGCAAAAATGATGACCTTAGCCATGATTGGAGTTCCAAAAATTAAGTGGAAGGGTGATAGTGGTTCTTAGCCAAGCAAAGTTATCTCTTACGTTTGTGCTCAAAAATTGATTGACAGGGGGTGTATGTCTTACTTGGCCATCATTCGGGATACTAGTATTGAATGACCTTCTATAGAGTCTATCCCTGTGGTTCAGGAGTTTGTCGATGTGTTTCCTGCTGGCCTTCTAGGTGTTCTACCCGATAGGGATATTGACTTTCCCATTGACATAGAGCCAGGCACTAAGCCCATCTCTATTCCTCCGTATAGAATGGCTCCAGCTGAATTGAAAGAATTGAAGGAGCAACTCCAAGACCTGTTAAGTAAAGGATTTATTTGCCCTAGTGTGTCACCTTAGGGTGCCCCGGTCTTGTTTGTGAAGAAGAAAGATAGGTCTATGAGGATGCGTATATATTATAGATAGTTAAACAAAGTAACTATCGAGAACAAGTGCCCTTTTCCTCGTACTGATGACCTATTTGACCAACATCAGGGAGCGAGTGTGTTTTCTAAGATTGACTTAAGGTCGGGTTATCATCAGTTAAAGATTAGGCCATCAGATATTCCTAAGGCAACTTTTCAAACCCATTACGGTCACTATGAGTTCTTGGTTATGTCCTTTAGGTTGACTAATGCTCCTGCAGCGTTCATGGAGTTGATGAATAGGGTTTTCCGACCGTACTTAGATTCTTTTGTCATAATATTCATTGATGACATCCTAGTGTACTCTAAAACTGAGGTAGATCATGTTAATCACTTAAGGATAGTGTTACAAAGGTTAAGGGAGGAAACATTGTATGCAAAATTCTCCAAGTGCGAGTTTTGGCTTGATTCAATGGTGTTCTAAGGGCATGTGGTGTCTAAAGAGGGAATCAGAGCAGATCCGACTAAGGTCGCGACGATTAAAGGTTCGTCGAGGCCAACTTCAGCTATTGAGATTCGTAGTTTTATAGGGTTAGCAGGGTATTATAGGAGATTTATTCAAGGTTTTTCATCCATCACAACCCCATTGATGATTAACCCAGAAGAATGTAGCTTTCCATTGGTATGAGGAGTGTAAGCCGAGCTTCCAAAAGCTCTAAACCCTGTTAACTTTAGCTCCTATTTTGATGCTATCGGAGGTAGGTGTGGACTTCACGGTGTATTGTAATGCTTCGTGAGTTGGATTAGGTGGGGTATTGATGCAAAAAGGAAAAGTTATTGCCTATACATGTAGACAGTTGAAGGTTCATGAGATAAACTACCCTACTCATGACTTGGTGTTAGTAGCTGTTGTTTTTGTGCTTAAGCTTTGGCATCACTATTTGTATGGTACACATTGCAAGATTTCCATTGACCATAAGAGTCTTCAGTATATCTTTAGCCAAAAGGATCTGAACTTGAGGCAACATAGGTGGATGGAGTTACTAAAGGACTATGATTTAACTATCCTATACCATCTGGGAAAGGCAAATATTGTGGATGACGCTTTAAGTAGAAAACCCTCTAGCATGGGTAGTCTAGCTGCCATCTGGGTAGATGAGCGACCCTTGGCCAGAGATGTTCAGTGTTTAGCAAACAGCTTAGTCAGGTTGCAACTTTCTAACGAGGGTGGCATACTTGCGTTCCTTGAGGCTCGTTCTTACTTAATGGACCAGATTCGAGAATGTCAGTTTGAGGACAAGAAGTTATGCCTCATCAGGGACAAAGTGATCAGAAGAGAGGCTAAGGAAGCAATGCTCGATTCTGATGGTGTTTTGAGAATTGGAGGTCGAGCCTATGTGCTTAAGGTAGGTGATTTGATTAGATTGATTCTTGAGGAGGCCCACTATAATTGTTACTCCATTCATCCTGGAGCAGAAAAGATGTATCATGACCTAAGTCAGCATTGTTACTGGTGTGGTATGAAGAGGGATATTTCAGAGTTTGTGGCTAAGTGTTTAACTTGTCAATAGGTTAAGTGTGAGCACCAGTGGCCTGGAGGCTAGTTTCAGAGGCTACCCATTCCTATATGGAAGTAGAAGCGAATTTCTATGGATTTTGTGGTGGGATTTCCTACTAATGTAGGAGGATATAACTCTATCTGGGTATTCATAGATCGGTTAACTAAGTCTGCTCATTTCATTCTCGTCAAAGTCAAGTATATGACAGAAAAGTTAGCTGAGCTCTACATCAGTCAGATAGTGAGGTTACATAGTGTGCCCATTTCTATAATTTTTGATCGGGGTTCACTTTTCACTTTGCACTTTTGGAGGGCCTTATAGCAGGGTCTAGGCACTCGGCTGGATATGAGTTCAGCCTTTCACCCTCAGACAGATAGATAGTCCGAGCAGACTATTCTGGTAGTGGAGGATATGCTTTGATCATGTGTGATTGATTTGGGTTCTCGTTGGGACCAACACTTGCCCTTAACAGAGTTTGCCTACAATAATAGCTATCACTCCAGTATTTAGATGGCTCCATTTGAGGCATTGTATGGTAGGCGGTGTAGATCTCCGATTGTTTGATTTGATTCGGCTAAGATAGACTCATTGGATGTTGACTTTCTGAGAGATGTTATGGAAAAGGTTCGCATGATTCAGGGTAGGTTATTGGCTGCTCAAAGTCGACAAAAGAGTTATGCGGATAGGAGGGTTTGACCTGGAGTTTATGGAGGGTGATCACGTTTGGCTCCGGGTATCACCCATGAAGGGTGTGATGCGATTCGGGAAAAAGGGCAAGCTTAGCCCTCGATTCATTAGCCCATTTGAGATCTTACAGCAAGTTGGACAGGTGGCTTATAGACTGGCCTTGCCACCTAGCTTATCATCTATACATCCTATATTCCATGTCTCTATGCTTCGGAAGTATGTACCCGATAAGTCTCATATACTTTCACACGATTCAGTAGCATTGAATCTAGACTTGTTGTTTGAGAAAGAGCCTATTGCTATTTTAGATAGGCAGGTTCGCAAGCTTCGAAACAAAGATATCATTTTAGTAAAGGAACAATGGAAGAATCATCCAGTTCGAGAAGCAACTTGGGAGAAAGAGTCAGAAATGCAGGCTATACATCCTCATCTTTTCGAAGCTTCAGGTACTCTCTTTAATTTATGTTTGGGGACGAACATGATTTTTAGTGGTGGATAATGTAACAACCTGTGCAATTGTTTTTCTTATAATTGTATTGTGCTCCACTAGGAGCTAATGGTGTATCATTACAATTATAATATATGAGTGATTTGTGGCCATACACTCTTCCATTAACATTGCAGTAAGTGGCAATGCCACTAAAAGAAATTTTGTTTAGTAATTCCTTGGAGCCGTGG